>JANHFN010010594.1:0-10346 GCA_032468175.1 Toxicocalamus goodenoughensis
TTATTAGGCTGTTCACCGCCCCGAGTCCTTCGGGAGAGGGGCGGTATAAAAATTAAAATTTATTATTATTATTATTAAAGGATTTTTAAAAAAATCTAATATGCTTAGACCACAGATACAATATTATAAAATATCTTAAGATTATCATGAGCTGAACAGAAAAAGAATCAAAACAGCATTTCTAGAAGTGGTAGTTTGAAATCCTCTAGAGCAATATTAATTTATGTATTAATAGAGTGGAGTTCTATTTTTCCACTAGAGTTCCAAAAAGTCACTATAATAGCTAACTGCCAGCTAAACTGCCAAAGTGTTAAGTTCTATTTTCACAGATCAATTGTCCATTCAAAAATTATAAATTGTTATAACAATTATGAATTCAAGCACATCTCTTAACCAATTCTTTTACAGCTATTGGGTGGTGTATTGCAATTTTTGTTTATGTGATTTTGAACCTGTAATCAAATTAAGCATAAGTGAAAGCGACTATTGTACTACTTAACACTACATCTCTGTAAATGCTTCTGCCCAAAACTTCATCTGCCTATTTTGAAAGTGATCAGTTGGCACCATGACAGGTTAAATATCAAAAAACAACTGGAGTCTGTCTGTCTGTCTATCATCTATCAATCACCGAAGTCATTTTAACCAATTTAAGCAAAGTATCCATAAAGGTTGAAAACACTTTATGAATTCTTGATTTATAATGAAAATGAGGACATTTGCAGATGCATGGGACTGTAGCTGTTCCCCTTGTTATCACAATGCTTTTGACATTTTTAGTCAAAAATGCATTTGCCACAAAATAGCTTCCTGGTATGAACTGATTTGGAACTTCTTGCAATGAGTTTATGCTGTCCCACTGAATGGCAGCTTCTGCTGTGCTGCAACCATTGGCTTTATGCCCCATGGTCTTTGAGTTACCTTTCCATGCAAGTGGCTGTTGTATATCTTTGGCTAGTTACCAATGCAGTATAGAATTAATTGCACCATTTGTCACCTAAATGTAGATTACTTTGTGGGAAAGCCTGTCACTTCTTTTGGAACAAGTAATATTTAAGACATTTACAAGTTATACACAGGGTGTTTGAAGTGCCTGGCAGGCAGTTTGTGGGATGATTAAACAGTAGACTTAGTTACCAAGGAAACAAGGACTGGAGCTACTCAAAGTGGTCTTTGCTGATGAGTAACAAATGTATATGTTAGGGAGTTATAATATTTTCAAACAAAGTAACATATATTACAGTATAAACTTATAACTGAGCAACTGTACTTTGTAAAAATGCATTTTTCCTCCTGTAATCATTACTGTCCTTTGAGATAATGGTAGTGATGCAGAGCCACAATCATTAATTAATAAATTGAAGGCATTACTAATCTTACAGGTAAACACAACATTTTGGTTGAACACTTCAACCTAGTAACCATATCAAATTGGTTGCAAACTGAATGCCATCAGATAAACCAGAGCTAGGAAATGGCATTCACTTCAAGTTCTATTGCAAATTGCTAGGATGATTATTGCAAATTAATAAAATCACTTTTTAAAAGGTGCCCTTATTATTGGAGTCTGGACTATCAAAACAATCCAGCAAAATTAAAGTGCCAAATTATGAAGGCAGGTTAATTAGTAATTATATAGTGAGCTTCTTCAGGCAGTTTTATATATTCTAGATATTGGGGCCTATCTAATTTGATGAAGATTTATAAGTGGTGCTCATTAAACAGAAAATGTATTTAAACTGATGGGTTACTGAACCTGAATCCAGTGTCTCTTCATAGATATGTCTCAAATCCTTACAGAGAAGTGGACAGCACAACATAGTGAACATCATTTCCATCCTCACAAAAATAAAAAAATAAAAAATCTGCACCAGAGAGTTTGCCAGGATTTGAGACATTCATTATTTTGTTTGCCTTCGGGTGTAATAATTTGACTCCCTTTTCTTAATGGCAGCCCCTTAGATATTGGAACACTGCTGTCATGTCATCATTTCTAGTCCTTCTTTTCATGCTCTCCGAGACAGAACAGACATGCTCACCATGGCAGGTACTTCACGAATAATTAAGCCTTTCTGTGAAAATCATTCCTGATGATGTCAATGGCATAATCTCAAATTTCCAATTATATGAATCAGCAAAAAATGCCTGCCTATCCCCCCCCCCCCCAAAAAAGATAAATGTTTGTATGTGCTATGCCAGCATTTTTATTGTTTGCTCCAAAATTTGATCTCAGAGAACTTAGGTGATCCTACAACAGCTTCATTCATGTGTTGCATTTATGTTGCCAAGTATAGACCTATCACATCCCCATTTCCTACATGATAACATAGGATGGTAGAAGTGGTATGTATGGAAGGGTAACACCAATTTTCCAAATTCCTATCTAAAAATTGGCAAAAAAAAAAAGACTGTGAGTATCAGAACTTTGGCTTTGTAAACTGGATCCAGACATGTAAAAATTAAGGAAAATTATTATGAAATGAATAAAATCATTGCTCTTATAATTTACAATCCTGATCTTTATATTTTCTTCTAAGTGTAGGTTGCAATTGTTACTAATGCATGTTTTTTTCCCTTTGGATAACTTTGAAAGGATAATTTCTAGTTTTCAGTTATTAACTTTGTTATCCTGCTTAAGTCTCTTGGCTGGAGCCATAATAATCTTATTTGAAGCACAGATGAATAAAGAGAGCTCCTTTTATTGAGATGGGAGGTTACACCATACAGTAATTGGCTAGAAATGCCAATTAATGGAATGGCAGTTATGCATTTTGTTGTCAAATCTTTTTTCGGCACTTATTTATAGATAGGAAATTTATTATAGTTCTTTTTACTTGTTATGACTAAGCAGAGCCATCACTTTGAATGTGATGGGGAATGTAAAATATTTTTGGTAAAACAGAACTCAGTTACATCTTTAAGAGCATGAAATATTTCCCAGACACTTGGGATCTGCATAGTTTTTGGTACTTCTGTCCTGGGCCTTGCTATTTGTCTTTTTTTGGTAAAGTAAATTGCCCCAATGTTTCAACCTTTCCTCATTAAATGGATGTTCCACGTAATTGATTGTTCTGGTAGGTTTTTTCTGCTCTATCATATACCATAATTGTCCCATTGCAGTGTGAAGTCTACCTAAGAAGGAGGTATCTAAGAATAATAGAAGCAGCTGTGGATTTATTGATGTACTGATTTAGTGTATGGCGCATGTTAGCCAGGGATCACCGAGGTGGCTAGCTGCCTCTGTGAAAGGAATTTTTAGGATTGTGTTATCTTTACCCATGGGACGCCTGAATGCCAGAAGACTCCTTTCTTCTCCCTCCGCTGTTTATTCACTCATGGGAATTGAGCCACCGAGCTGTTGACCTGCTGTGGAAAAACAAAGCAAGTGATGTAATTACTACTGAATTCATTGCCCTAAGCCCTGGTGCCTCTGAAGATTTGTTTCAGAATCAGCTCCTGTTTGAGAGGGGTTCTTAGCCTTGTGAATGTAACCCTTATAATGCCTAAATACAACTTCTCATCTTCTTTCCTTCCTAGTACAGTTACCCTTTCCCTTCACTCCATCTCCCTCATGTTCTTCTTTTCCCTTTTTGTGGGTTGTGGTGTGTGTGTGTGTGTGTGTGAGAGAGAGAGAGAGAGAGAGAGAGAGGAGAGAGAGAGAGAGAGAGAGAGAAGTCTATGCAGGTGGGAATCAATCAGTTTTGCAAATGGAATAACTTATTTTACAAGCAATTAATTTTAATTAGTAATTATTGATTTGGTTAATATATTTGTCCTGGTTCTGACCTTTTGGAGGAGAGTCTGTTTGAAGGGGGAGATAAGTGCATCCAAATAGGCACACACAAGAGGGTAATGTATTTTGATGGGGAGCGGGGAGAGTCATCTTCACCTAGAGCTGGCAATTTTAGCTGATAAGGTTGGGAAACTAGGCATTGCACATGATTTTTCTTTGTGTTTATTTTTTGTGTTTCTATTCTTCTTCAAACTTTAGTGAATGGCATATTTTTGGAAAGCAATATATGGTTGCTTTATCCCTTTGTCCCCTGCCACCATTGTTCCTGATTTCTATAGATAGATCCAAATCATGTAGTCATCAAGAAAACTACATGGACATGAAGTCCCTAGGGGTTTACCTCAATTTAAAGACATTACTATACTTTTTTCTATATTAATGTAAAAGAATTTAGCACCTGGGAATGGTAGAAAAGAACTGTTATGAGATGGGACCTACCTCAAAAAGTTAACCAATGCGAACGAATGAAGTACTGAAAGTTTCCCGCATTTTGCCATTGTGGTCATTGTTCTTTTTCTTTTCCTTTTTTAATCATTACAGAATGAAAAATGGAAAGTCTCAAAAATATTTTGGGTAGTGCTAGCAGGTCTTCATAAAAAACACCCATATGAGGTGGTTCGAGAAGAAGATTGACAATAATAGTAATCAACAGGGTGTTATAAAACTCTCAGTTTACTTATTGTACCTAATAAATAACACCAGCAGACTGGGGCAGCTGTTGCAGAGCTGGAATAAATCAGGAATAAGAACACAAATCTGACAAAGCTTTGTGTATGTTTTGGAAAAGTTGGAAGAAAGAACTATTCTGATCAGGAGCACAGAGACACTGCTATATTTTTTTCAATATATGATGCTCTCCTAGCCTGCTCCTGTGTCTTATTATTAAAATAATATGGTGATAAATGAATTTACTGAATAGTTCATTCAGTGAAAAATTATTTGCCTGAAAGTTTATGCCTTGATATTTGTGGTAAAAATGGATAATGAAATAGAATTTAGTGTGGGAAATGCATTTTAGTGCTGTGATCTGTAGCCCAGAAAGGTGCCAAAATGAGTGATTAATTTTGCAGTAATCAATTACCAGAAATGCTGTTCATAGGAAATTTATTAAATGGAAATTAAATAATAGAGGAGCTTCACTTACCATTCTGATCATAAGCTAGACCTCATGGCTAAAGGCAGAATCTTGACAAATGGCAGGATCAAATGATGGATGGAGATCACCAAGATACATTCTATAATGGATTTGCTGCTGGTTTGATTTGGGGCTGTTTATTACTCAGATTTAAAACTCTCAAGAAAAGGGATTGTTTATTTGGTTCCTTTGTTTTAGTAAACTTAAAAATTGGGTCATATTTTGTGCAGGATCATGGTGCCTAAAAAAAACCAATGCCAGAATAGGTGCTTGTTTAATATTGGGCTTCATACCAAAAAGAGATTTGAGATATGTAGGAATAATAAAAACCAGGAGTGTAATAAGTCATGAGTCAAAAACATGCTGATGAAAATCTCATTTCTTTGTTAAGAAGATTCAAAACATCACTGTAACTTTATGTTGAACTTAGTAGAAAAAAGGGATGATGAGATAGGTTTATTTTAAAAAATAGCAGTAGCATTTAGGTTTATATACTACTCCATAGTGTCTTACAGTACTCTCTCACAATGTCAGAATATTGCCCCCAGCAATCTGGGTCCTCATTTTACAGACTTTGGAAGGATGGAAGGCTGAGTCAACCTTGAGCCTCATCAGGTTCAAACTCCAGTCTGTGGGCAGAGTTAGCCAGCAATACTACATTCTAACCACTGCACCACCAGGGCTCCTATTTCCCCAGTAATCAATTCTTGCAAAGCAAAAATTCTAAATAACTGTATTTATAAGTGATTTTAACAAGAAGAATTTTCCAGTGCAAAATACTCATAAGTAGCATTTCCCTAAGCCAGGTATTCTGTTTTACATAGAATAGAAAAAGACACCTGTATACCAAAAAAAAAAACCCACCCCAAAAACTCTTGCTCCAATCTCCTTACAGCAATTGGCACAAGGATTGACACAGAGGCCTCAATTAAATTAAATTAAAGAATTCCCCTCAAGGCATAAACACACTTACTATGGTTATAAGAAAGAAAGAAATCCCAAAAGATTGAATACAAGTTTCTAATTCATTGTTTGGTATATGAAGGAGGGAGTTCAGGGGGAAAAATTACCATATTTTCTGTACACCATTAAAATTTTTATTTGCAGTCAAGAAATTGCACCTTTGGATTTATTTTGGATAGATAAAATAAGATGCAAAAAACCCACAAAAACCCAACAGTAACAAAAATAGTATTAGAAATTAGGGAAGGAAGAAAAGGGAAGTGTGGAACCTGGATACAAATGTAATGTTTCCGTCACTAATTCTTCCCAAAAAATCACTCCATATGTTTAAAGTCCCCTCCCCATATTCTTCAAGAAAAAGGACAATATAAATGAAAGCCTAGATTTAATGGGCGTGAACTAAAATATATTTTCTGAATGTTCTTTCTCCTTCCAAAATTTATTATTAAACTATGCTATTTTAAATATATATGCTGATCACATTAAGATTTTGCATACATGGACCTCAGAAACTGTAGTAGCCCTTTTGATTTCCAGGGAAGCCCATGCCTGTGTGTGCATTCAGCATTAAAGTATTCATAGCACAAGGAGAAACCCAGAAGCTTTGGAGGACCCAGAGGCATGAAATTATTGAAGCACCAATGTTATAAGCGTACTACAGAGATGGTTTAAAAAGACATTGAAGAATTCTATGGCACATTGCAAATGATGCTCAACACAATATCAAAATACAATGACATACGATTCATGAATAATCAGAATACAAAAATGTGAAGAAATGAAGTAACTTCCAAGCACAGAAAGATTTGTACTGGGTATACAAGGGTGTCAAACTCGCGCTGTCATGGTAGCATTACGTGACGTATCAGGACTTTTTTTCCACTTCGTTAAACTGGCCGGAGCCGGGGCTACATGTGACGCATTTGGTCCATGGCCCGTGAGTTTAACACCCCTTGGGGTATACAATATGCAAAAACCCAAGAGGTAGATTAACAGAGTGCAGATAGTCCTCAACTTATGACCACAATTGAGCCCAAAGTTTCTGTTGCTAAATGAGACAGTTGTTAAGTAAGTTTTGTCCCATTTCATGACCTTTTTTGCCACAGTTGTTAAATGAACCACTGCAGTTTTTACATTCGTAACTTGGTTGTTAAGTGAATCTATCTTACCCATTCACTTTTGCTTGCAATCATCATAAGGTCGCAAAAGGGAGATCACATGATCCCAGGTAACTGCAACCTTCATAAATATGAGTCAGTTGCTAAACATTCAAATTTTGATCACATGACCATGGGATGATGCAATGATCATAAGTGTGAAAATGATCATAACTCACTTTTTTCAATGCCATTATAATTTTGAACAGTCACTAAACTATTGTAAGTCAAGGACTACATGTATTATGAATAGAATTTTTTGTTGTTGTTTTTTACTAAAACTGCTTAAATATATACAAATGTGTATTACAAAGGGCATTACATTGGAATCAAATTGATTGCATAATAATAGAAGATGGAGAAATGATGAATCATTCAGCTGGGACACTTCCGGGTGCAGACTGTGAGCGGAATATGAATTATTGGTGGAAAATATATGGTTTAAACTTAGCAAAAAGAAAAAAAATATGCACACCGGCAAGATATGACTTGGAGAAGATACAGTCAGAACAAAAAATCAGAATAAGGAATAAATTTAGTAAGCTTAACTGGCTTAGTAGTAAACCTCAGGAGCTATGTGAAGAGATAAGAGACATTCTGGAAATGGAAGTGGAAAAAATGTCCACTAAATGTCAAAAAGATAAAGGTCCAAATGGGTTTCAAAAACAAGCTAGCATGACAGTCAAGGAAAGGCTGAGTAAGAGAATACAATAACTGAACAATCTTTCAACTTCAGGGAAGAGAGGACAAGCAAATATATCTCAGTCAAGAATGTTAGCAAGTAGAGGAATATAACAACAAAATGGAAATGAGAGATATCTTTAAAAAGAACAGAAATCACAGGAAAATTTAAAACTAAGATAGTACTCAAAAATAATAGTGGGAAGTAAATGTCAAAGAAGTATTGAACAGCTATACTGAAACCTTTACTGAACTGGATTATAGGATCAGTGGTGGGATTCAAACATTTTTATTACCGGTTCTGTGGTGGGAAGAATACTGTAAAATCTCCAGTCAGAGGTGGTATTCGCTGGTTCTCCAAACTACTCAAAATTACCGCTACTGATTCTCCAGAACTGGTTAGAACCTGCTGAATACCACCTCTGTATAGGATGACAGAAACATTTGTAAAATGGTGATACAGGCTGGAGGCAATTCCACTAGAAAGTTAGGTATGAAAGTACAATACATCAGTACCAAATAGGAAAATGCAGGCATAGAGAAAATGCCAATTAAAAGCAATTCAGTTACATGCTGATGTCAATAAATATAGAACAAGGTTGATTGGCTTCCAAATGAGAAAATATTGAAAAGGGATCTGCACGAGAATGCACAAATTATCAAAACATTTACTAATTTCTTCATGCAAGCAAAGTAAGCTTCTTTTTATTAAAAAAAACTTTATTGATTATAAAACTAAAATATCAAACAAACACATACACAACACACAGAAGAAGAAAAAAGAGAAATAGGAAAAAAGAAAATGATTGAAAACTAACAATCCTACTATCAACAGTCTATGGTTCCTTGTTTGTTATCAATATTGGTGATATATTTACAAATACATCTTATTGCGAATATATAATTACAACCTCTTTTACATTTTACGTTGTGTAGAAACTAGAAACTACTTTGGAAGTCAGATAAAAACAATAACATTATCCTGGCGTTCTGATAATGTGGATAAGTTAGTAGTAATAGACTATTGGCATAATTATTACAGACCTAATTTCTCATGACATGCCTTTTGATTTGAAAAAACAGGTCAAAGGAATATCGAGAAAGTTCTTGTGGCAAACAGAGGAGAGATTGCTTGCAGGGTGATGCGGACTGCACGGAAGATGGGGGTGAAGTCGGTGGCAGTTTACAGTGAGGCTGACCGGAATTCAATGCACGTAGCCATGGTAAAATTAATCTGCTGACACTCTTAATAACAGTAGCACTTATATAACGCTTCATAGTGCTTTACAGCCCTTTCTAAGCGGTTTACAGAGTCCATTTATTTGCCCCTTATAATTTGGGTCCTCATTTTACCCACCTTGGAAGGATGGAAAGCTGAGTCAACCTTGAGCCTGGTGAGGTTCAAACTGCCAAATTTCAGGCAGTCGGCAGAAGTAGTCTGCAGTGCTGCACTCTAACCACTGCACCACTGAGGCACCAAATAATTTTGTAAGTGAATAATATGTTCACTTAACCATACTTGGTGATACCGTGGGTGGCTTGGTTTAGATCAGGGGTGTCAAATTCAATGTCCAGGGCCTGGATCCAGCCCGTGGGGTGTTTAGATCTGGCCGGTGGACCCGCCCTGGAAACCGCAAAGGACCGGCCCGTGGTGCCTCTACCAGCGCAAAATGGAGTCCAGGAGGGCCGTTGTGGCAAAAAACAGACCCTTGATGACTGACATCTAGCTTTGATGAATGCATAGGGCTTAATTACATTTCAGCTCTAAATCTATATATATAAAAGTGAAATACCATTCATGCATCATCACAAAATCTCCAGAACTGTAAAGCCTACAAACTTGAAATTTGCCACGTATGTTCCTCTTGGCTTCTAGATGCTCACTAAGAAAGGGTTTTTCAAAAGGACCATCGGAGCATTAGTATTTCCTATATTATTTTTAACACGCTCTGATGCTAAGGAGTTCTACTCCCCCTCCCCACCTGAAAAGAAATCTATTCCAAATGCAAAACCCAAGCAAAGGAGAGGAGTTTTAGTTTCAGTTTTAGTTCCACAGCACCAAGCAGCTTTAGTACAGAACAGTTGAGCTAAGCCATGCCCGGGCTCCTTGCTGTCTCCTTGCTTATACAGCAAATACAGTTTCAGTTTCCAAACAGCCCTCCACTCTCACACACTGACAGGACCGCTAGCCAGATGAATACCAATGGATGCTGGTAGGCAGAGGCAGAATTCCCACCCCCCTTATTTTCCTCCCCCAAAACTAAGCCCGATCACATAGTTTCGTAGCAAAGCATGGGTATAGAGCTAGTAAAACAGTTATGTTTGTAATCGGTGTTCAAACTTTAATAGGAAGTCTTATGCCTAGCAGTGGTCAAAAAAGTCAAGATGGCAGCTTTGACTGAAGGATTGAAGCCCTGACTCTTTGTTTTTAACCAGTGCTACCTCACCAATTATAAGGGCTTTGATACCATGGTTGCAGCTTTCATTTTGATTTTTTTGCTAAGCTACCTTCTAGCTCAGGGGTCTCCAACCTTAGCAACTTTAAGACTTGTGGACTTCAACTCCCAGGATTCCTCAGCCAGCTTTGCTGTCTAAGGAATTCTGGGAGCTGAAGTCC
>JANHFN010010595.1:0-16619 GCA_032468175.1 Toxicocalamus goodenoughensis
AGGGCTGGAGGCTAAAACATACGATGAACAGTTGCAGGAATTAGGCATGGCCAGTCTAATGAAAAGAAGGACCAGGGGAGACATGATAGCAGTCTTCCAATATTTGAAGGGCTGCACAGAGAGGAGGGGGTCAAGCTATTTTCCGAAGCACCCTGAAGGCCAGATGGAAATAATGGATGGAAATTGAACAAGGAGAGTTTCAACCTGGAAATAAGGAGAACTTTTCTCACAATGAGAACAATCAACCAATGGAACAGCTTGCCCTCAGAAGTTGTGGAAGCTCCATCTCTTTGAGGCTTTTAAGAAGAGACTGGACTGCCATCTGTCAGAAATGGTGGGGGAGGAGGATTGGACTAAATGACCTACAAGGTCCCTTCCAATTCTGTCCTTCGGGAGAGGGGCGGTATATAAATCGAATAAATAAATAAATAATATGTATTAATACTAAACAAAAGGTACAAATCTTGTGTGTTTTTAGGGATTAAGGTTAGACCCATGCTTGAAAGAAGCCTTTCTTTATACTTTCATCCTTTTGGCCTTCCTATCATCAAGAGATTTTAGCTGGTTAGTGCTTTAGAGATAGCATAAACTGATGTTCACAATTGGAGGCTTATTCTGGAAACAACTAATTTAATGTTCATACTGCCCCCATTAGCTACACTCTGAGTAATCTTCTCAGGTTTGGCTAAACATACTTTCTACCAGAGGAAAATAGTAAGTGGCAAAAAAAAGAAATATGAATTGGTTCTAAAGTGCTCTGGAATTATTAAATAATGGAAAGATAGTGATACAAACAGCCACTTTGAGCAATGCATTGAGGCTTTTGGAACAGAATAAAATGATGAAACGACATAGTTACACGCATCTGTAGAAGGAAACTCAGGATTTAGTGACAAAACGTATGTCATGACACCATGACTCCAAATACTGTAACATTGGGACCCAGTGCATGAGAGCAAGATTTACACCACCGTGTTATTGCAAGTGTAGCATTGAAAATGAAAAGTCAGACAATATTTTTAGAGGATGCATTAGTTATTAAGTCAAACTGTATCTATTGCACATGTACTGATTTGGAATTCTGGAAGTTATCATCTTAATATATCAGGAAGCCAGTAGGGTTAGAAATTGTCCTTGTGGATCATGTCTCCCTTGTAGTGTCTGTTTAGATTGTATGACTGGGCAGACTATTGAACTACATGTTTTCTTCTCATCTGGCACAGCAGTAATTTCTTACAATATTAATGGCCTGATGCTAATATTTCTGCAGTTGCTGAGAAGTTTTCCCATTAATTTCACAGGATACTGGATAAAAACGTTTCTGCCTGAAACCCCTCACCATCTCAACTGAGGAAACAAAGAATCAAAAACAAAACATAATTCTAGAGATAATACCACAATAATTAATTGTCACATTGAATTAATGGTGTAAAATCAAAAGAAGAGCCTGCAAACACAGTGGATGCTAACTTTTCAAAATGAAGTCTCTTTCCCAGTGACACACACTGAATCATTAATCAATGCACAATATGGCTCCTGGAGATAAGGGTTTAATGGAGTCTTGTTCGTCCATCTGGCTCATTATTCATATTCAATTACAAAGACGGCTGTTTCTTATGTAACCATGCTGCAGAATATGGGGTTCCCTAGGAATTATTGGATGACAAACCTTCTAATAGGTTTGCTTATCTTTGAGCAAAAAGATGGTTATTCTGAGTAGGCAGCATTCTGCTCCCCAACATTCCCATATCTTTATCCATTCCTTATTTTCCAACTGATTGATGATAGTTTTCAGGGAGAATATAGTTTCCACTAAAAGCACTTGCTCCAGCTCCTGATGCTGATTGTCACTCAGCAAATGAAAGGTTTCATCACAGCTTTGCAGAACATTCTTTACAAAGATAATTACTAGGATTGCTGGGAAGTATACATTTTGCTTAAATTATAATAACACACTTCTACAGCCTGTTGCGGAATAAATGATAACTTGAAGTATGTTAGGCAGAATTTTTCACTGGAGGAAAGTCATTTGCCTGTGGGCAAAATGCTAAAAGCTCTGGCAAAGCAACAAAAGAGTTTATACATGTCTTCAACTTGGTGTCCTTCTTGAAGAATACTGCCGCCATTACAGTGAGCCAGCTGGAAGATCATTCCTGTCACAGAATATTGTGACAGGCATGAGCTACTTTGAACCTTCTTCTTCCGTGATCTGTCATCCCTCTTTCCCCCTCACTTCCAGTGCAACCGAGCTTTTGTTTCTGTTTTTATTGACTATACTTGTCATCCCTCACCCTCCGCTATGGTTATTGAGCTCTGTGTTGTTTGAACCAAGTCTAAAATGGGGGATATGAATAAGCTGATTGGTTTCATCCAATCACAGATAAATATAACCACAGGTTAGAGTTTGGATGTAAAGTTCTTCTCAAAAAAAAACCTATGTAATTTTGAAAGTCAGTATGATTTGCTCTCCTCAGATCAAAACTACTCAGCTAAGTTCATTGAGGATGCCTGACTTTTGTCCCACAGAGATAAGATCAGTTTCCCAAATTGGGAGATTTCTTTTTATATCCATGTTTCAAACTTTCCAATCTAAATGAACAATAAGCTATTGAAATCAGAACATGGAGAATAGTTAAAGAATAAGTGATTTTATTAATCTCTTCAAAATATTGCAATGAACCCATTTAAGATTTCTTTCTGGAGCTAAATCTCCATGATGAACAGTAAATACTACAATGCTAACTTGGATTATCCCAAATCAGTGTAAATTAATTTCCATTCTCATTCTATTTGTGGTCTCATTTAACGGGATTTTCTCCCTTATGTAACTGTCAACTCATCAAGTACAGTCAGAAAAAGATTGATATCAACTCCACTAGAGGTAGACAATCTATTTTAAAATCTTTCTGATGACATTCTGTCCTTTGAAGTAAACAACCTTCATGTATATCTGTTGCTTCCTCGTTTTCTCAATCATTTGTGTATAGGGATATAGACAACTACATGATAGTAAACACCATACGCTGTAATCACTGATTAGCAACACTCGTTTAAGTGGTGCTTGTATGCTGCATTTATGTATATAAGTATCTGCTGATTACTGAACTTATGCCCTGCCTTTTTTGCTTATTCCAGTATTCATAATGGGTTATAAACAGAAAATACAAAGGATGGAACAAAATTTAATAACACTCCTTTCATTCTGCCACACAAAGCTAGTCATTCAGAAAAACTATAGAAAGGTCCAGGAAGTCACCAGGATTCAAACTTGACTTAAGAAAATTTTAATGCCAGTTTCCAACTTCTTGCTATTTGGAAAAGTTAGAAAAGAAAGAAATATTGCAGATTGTCATACTATTTAAAATCTCCTGTTCAGACATAATACCTGAAGACAGTTATTGTTTGTAAAATCAGAAGCTCAGAAACTTTAAATGAAAATTGTACTCTTGATAGTTAGAAAAATAACTTTTTAAAATAAAAATGACTCCTTTCAATTGTTCTGCAAATACATTTCTACAGGATGGGCTTTTAAAAAACATTATTTCTCCACTGTGGTTTTATTGTTGCAGAATAAATGATTGCTATTTATATACAACATTCATTTGTATGACCTCTCTTCATATGCAGAGGCTGATGAGTTTCTGATTTAAAAAAGGAATAAATGCAAGCCACATTTCATGTGATGGAAATCTCCCAGGCTCTGCAAAAGTAGAAGATTTCAAAAAGTTTCCAATGAAATTGGCAAAATCCTTTTTTATATCTCTTAAAATAATGACCCGTTTTACAAGGTGACTTTGGTACAAACAGACAAAAATACTCCCCAGCATTTATCTCCTGAAAACTTTTTTGAAGGCAACTTTTACAATGACTTGGCTTCTGTGAAGCATGAAGGAAAAACCAGCCCTTCTGGCAATTTGTCACACACACAATTGCAGAATGAAATGTCCCATACATGGGGCGTACTTCACAGACAAAAAAAAGAAACACTTAAAAAAAACTTACAAACTTCCCGGAGTTTTTCCTTGTCATAATGCAGTCCCTCGTAATCTTGCAAGCTAATCCTATTCACTCTGATTCTCAGACGATCCGGGATGGCGTGGGGGCTACAAGGAAATACAGCAGTTCCATCAGTAATTAATTCCAGCTCCAATCCAATACAGGTTCTGAAAAGGAAAGAGTCTGATTTTCCCAGAATGAATGAAGAAGAACGGGAACAGGAGGGGGGAAAAAAACATGCCTTAACCAAATTAAATTCCACCGGCACCTCTCTGCCAATCTCAAGATACAGGCTGGTTGTGAAACAATGGCTGCCTTTTGATTTGAGAAATGGTGTAAGTTTCTGGAATGAACTCAAAAGTTAAGCTCTGTTGCTTCCATTGTAAATTGATCTAGGTTGCCCATATGTTAAGATATTCACAGAGGGTTTTTTGTGGGTAGCCCCCAGGCCCAAGCATATTAGGGGAGGAAGGGCATCCTTTACCTGTGCCTGGAGAACCAGGAGAATCCAGCCCAGGCTGCCACCTAGTATCATGAAGGGATAAAAAGATTCTGCTTGAGGATACTGTCCTGACCCAGGCTTCATAAACCATAAATATTCACAAACTTGTTTTAAAAACAAAACCTATTTTATTGCAACACTGGGAATTGTTTTCATTCCCAGCCAGAATTAATCTCAAACAGTCCCCCAAGATAAGCATACACCTTTCAGTTCTGTGAAGTGCTGCCAAAACAGAAGTATCCAATTAACTGGAAAAGAAACCAACCGAAGTACCAAAAAAAACCAACCAAAGTACAAAGAGCTTCAAGGATGACTCGGAACCGATTGAACTACTTTGCTTCCTGCAAAGATTTCATCATCTTGGCCTGACCTTTGTACCTATATGGAAGAGGAATCACCGCCTATCCTTACTCCCAACTCGCCCCTTTTGTTTCAGCTGCTCTCACCTTCTAGCAGCTCTGTGCACACATGTACTTGGAACAGGCTCCCCTGGATCCTCTGCCTCGCTGTTGCCAGACTCCCAAGGCTCTGAAGGCAGCACCCTGCTCCCAGATGGTCCTGGCCCCATCTCTGCATTGGATGCAGGACCCTCATCCAAGGCCTCTCCAGACTCCCTGACTGGTCCCCATTCTTCCCCACTGTCCGATTCCGCTGCCCTCTGCACTGGCTACCAGTGAACCACAACAGATATTTTCAGAAAATCAATTCACTTTTGTTATGAATTATGAACTGAGTGTCAAATTTGTGCAGCATTTCTATTCACGGAAGGTCCCATATGGTACTACTGCTGTACTACTGCCAATATAAGCCTTCCATAAAACCAGAAGACCAGAAAAAGCAAAATCTAGAACAGTAGATAGCCCAGGTCAATCTGTAAAACAAAGTAGGGGTGCTTCTGTAGTCAGACTGATAGATATGAAAAGAAAGATTTAGTTTCACCCTGAGCAACACATTCTTCTAAGATCTACCATTGCCATACAAAGAGAAGCTCAAAGTACCACAGTATTTAGGAATGAGAATAATGATGGTAATAATCATAATCATCCTTTAAAACTGGGTTTCTTGTACTTGTAAAATGTTGACATTGGAATGAAATACTGTTTGGATGGTGCTTTACTAAGATTAAGCAAAAAGAAACAAAACCGTATTTTGGCTTTCCAGGACCCTGAGGAAGAAGGTTTGAGTTTTGATTGAAAGGGGACAAAGGAAAAGGAGAGAACAAGAACTTCAATCCCAGGAGGGGGAGAGGTTAATATCACAAAAAAAATATGACCAGGTGATCAAAGTTCTGCTCATTTTTGATGCTTACAAAAAGCAGCAGTAAGTCTAACACTTGGGAATGTCAACATTTTGACATCATGGATCAACCCTGCAGATATTCCTGTACTCATCATATTCAGCATTATGGTTCCTCAATTTTGAGATGGGGTGAGGGACAGGGAGAATGTAGGCTTGTAAATGCTTTAATGTGAATAAACTGATCTTGGATGGATGTGAGATATAGCTATGTCCTATCGTCCAGAATTTCTTTCTTTAAGAACCAAACTAAATGCAAATAAGCAAGGAGTGATAATCACCATATTCCTTACTTTCTATATATCAACAGTTAGGAACCTAAGGCTTTTGCGTTTAAGAATGTAGAATGCATTTTTCTAAAGCAATCTACTCAGAAATGTATTTTACATTCAATGGATTCTTATTGCCATATAAGAAAGAATATGCTAAATCAATTTCACATAAATTTACCAAGCTTTAAATCTGACTAAACACAATGAAGATTATTTCCAAGCAGCCATAAATGGATTTTCTGTCTTTGTCAGGTTTTAAATTCATTTGATTCTCTCTGCATCAGTTTCATATCATTGCTTTCAAATTACATGACAATTTGTCATTTGATTCCATTTGTGTATATTTGCCTAGTCTTTGTATTTTAATATTTGCTTAGTGCAAAGATCACTTTTGGCAGAAATTGTCCTTGCTATTTCTACTTGCAACTAAATTTACACCAAGTAGTACTTATACTTCAATAAAGAGACAATCTCTACCCTTGGATTTAAAATCTAAGAAAAATACAATGCAAACATGAGAAAAGGTGATGGGGCAGGGAGGAAAATAAGAAAAATCAAGTCACTATTACTGATATAAAACTGTCTTAATCTTTCCCCATGCCACATAATAATGGACAATTCCTAATGAAGCTGGATCCTCAGAAGGCTGATAGCAACCATGCTTTCTTTCTCTCCCTCTGTCATGGTAGAATAGCTACATCAGGGGACAAGGGAATCATGATGAAGAGTGACATGAATTAACATTGCACCTTTGCTTAAAAGTGATCCTTTGGCAACCAAGATGACATATATGCACAAACTTTTTCTATGAAAGTCTGCTGAGAAGCCAATTAGCAGATAATTGGGAGATGCCTGCTAATAACAGGTTTCTGTCACCCTTGGACAGATTAAACACAAACACACACAAAGAAGAACTTGCAAATCAAGTCCTTATTAAAGTAGCACCTTTAGGCAGATTGAAAATGACAGGTAGGAATGAAATCAGCTAGAAAATGTGTGTGTGTGTTTTTTTTAAAAAAAAATAGCTCATCACAAGCACTTTCTTTGGAAGAACACTCTTCAGTATATCCAAAATAATTACAGTTCTTCAAGCCTCCAAACAGATAATAAATTCACCACCGCTAAAGAACAGCAGCTGTGCACCCCAGGTGCCCTAAAATGTCAAAATTCCTTCCACACAATGAAAGCTGTCATGAGAAATGATGGCACCCAAAACTTCCATGCTGCTTCAAGGGACAGATGTCCATTTTAACTGGCACCCCAGACACCTCAACTAGCCAAACATATTTACCTGCTGTTTGGGGAAAGAAATTCAAGACATGGTGTATGGGAGAAAGCAGAACCTGAACAACGGTAGGCCTTCTGCAAGTTAATTTTGCCACTTACTCAACACAGACAAGATTTCCTTAAAATTCAGAAACCAGTGGACTGAAAAATTAAGATGAATATGATGGATAGTAGCGTTGTCCCTAATGTTTGAAATAAAATAATTGTTTCTGAAACAGTAACACCATGGACAGCCAAGAAAAGAAACCAATGGATCATTGAACAAATCAACCCAGAGTTCTCACTTGAGGCCCAAATAATCAGGTTCAAATTTTCCTACCTTGGACACATTATACAAAGACCCAGCTTTCTGGAAAAGGCTTTAATGCTGCAAAGATTGAAAGGAAGAGGAGGACAGGCAGTAGGAAAATGTATAGACTGATTTACAGTGGCACTGGGAGAGTCATTGAAGAGCTGAAGAACCAGGTTAGGGATCGATTGTAATGGAGAAAATCTATCTATGTGGTCACTAAGAGCCAACAACAATTTGTAGTATCTCTCATGACAAGGGTATCCATGGCAAGTGAGTGATAGCTCATGAATCCTGATATCATGCAAATGATTCATACTGTGCCGTGATGCCACTAAATACATGATATGGGGTGGGATTCTACCAGTTCTTACCAGTTCAGCCAAAACCCTTCTTCCGAAAATCAGCTGGCAGCGAAACAGTTCACTGTGACTATCATGTGGACCTACCTGCCCGCCCCTGCACTTTAACCTACCTATATCATTTCAGCTGATTAGCGCGGCACAGTGGATTGCCGCTTCTCAGCTGTGTTATTCAAGTGCTGTTCACGTGCGTGCAGTGCATGTCAGGCACATGTCGGGCGTGTAAGAAGCGCACATGCAAATTGCATGATCACTGAACCGGTTGTTAAACCTGGAGAATTCCACCTCTGTGCATGATGTAATTGAGGCTTCTACTAAGTGCCTTAGTTCTGCATAAGTCTTATCTCTTTCAAAGAAGAATCATACTGCAACTATTGTAATAAGTTGGAATAAGATCAACAGCAACATATTCTGTTTTTAAGTTTGAGCACCTATCAAGCCAGTCTAACCAGTAATGCTCATCCCAAGAAAAACTAGAATAATTTTACAGATCTAAATTTTAGCTTTTAAAGGGGAAAATGAATGAAATATGAGTAATTCTTGCCATATTCATTCTTGTAGATTGTATTGTGTTCTCCATTTTTATCACTTCCAGATGTATTAGAATTCAACACTCACCATCCTCAGCCAGAATGGCTGTTGGAAGGTTTCCAGAATGTGAAACCTAGTCTCTTGAGTCATTATGTTATCGGGACTTGGTAATGAAAATAATTGGTCAACTCCATTTCATCCAAAGATTTCAACACCCTACCCTATTTACTCTTAGAAAGCCCTTGATTACGTTAAAGGAATGTGCTGGCTCATGAGATTAGAATGCTGGGCTGACAATCATTTCAGATCTATTGCTACTGTGGGATGGTTTGAGCTCTCGTCACATGCTCCAATTACCACCAACCCAGCAGTTCAAAAGTAGGTGACCACAAATAGACTAATGGGTACCACTTTGGTGGGTGAATTTATATGGATGCAAAATGGCCCCCAATTGGGAGTGCCCTGGGCAACGGTGACGTCACTAGCAAATCCTTTCACCACAGAAGTATTAGTATCAAACATCGGTTCCCAAACTCTTCATCTCATTGACCCCTTCCAGAAATTTTAGACCCCCAAACTTTTATTTTATGAAAATATTTTAATAAATGCTACTTTAAGTAATAAATACCATGTTTCTCACAAAATAAGGCCGGGCCTTTTTTTTTTTTGGAGCCCCGAAAGTCGCTCCCGCTTTTCCCCCATCCTGTAACAACAGGGGAAAAAAAGATTTTGAGGTACCTGGGAGCGCCGCATGCTGCATGTTAGTTTAATCCCGTGCGGCTGGGTGGGCGTGAAAAGAGCCGAGCTGCACACCAAGACTTTTGTAAACTTGCATAGCCCGAGGCTGGAGCACCAAGGGTAGCAGCAGCAGAGAAACTCGCTCAGCTCTTCTCATGCCCACCCAGCCACTCAGGATTAAACCAAAATGCAGCGCACGGCACTCCCAGGTATCTCAAAATGTTTTTTTTTCCTGTTGTTATGGGGACGGGGGGAAAGCGGGAGCGACTCAGACGCTGTTGTTGGAGACGGCGCTGGGGGGAGAGGCGCCAGCACCGGTGGGAACCGTGGAAGCTACGGAGGCCTGAGAAGTGGCTGAAATGTTGCCGGACATCCACCCCAACGCCGCACGCCTGCTGACCCAGGTAAGGGAGGGGTAAGGGAGCCCTCCGTGCTCCACCATGATTGGCTGTTAGGAGCAGCTGATGGTGAGGCATAGCTGCCCGCGGGGCACTCCTAATGGCAAGTTTCCCCCGCTTCCCTCCCAATTTCACATGTTTTAAACTAGGCCTAAATTTGGGGGGAGGGGCTTAATTTCATTTTATGCCTAGAAAGCATGCTGGGTCTTCCTATTGGGGAGGCCATATTGTTGGAGAAACACAGTAGTACTACAAATTATAATGATGACCCCTTGGATAGAACATTGATCCTTAAAAGCATCAATATTGAACACTTTTGAGAATCCTGATTTAAAGGAACTTTACTGACTATTTGCAACTCCTTTCATTAGAATACCTTCATTTAAAAATATTGTTTTGCTTTGAAACTTTTATCTTTATATTGCATGAAAAGAGAGTTGACCTATGCGAACATTCAAATTGGGCAAACAGTCAAATAAATCCTCTCCATGTAGTGGAAGGCATGCGCTGGAAAAGCTAGAGCTGCCAGGCAAAAACTGTTTCCTGGCTTCCATGAAGCTAACTTTTAATAGGCAATTATGTGCTACTCCCTAGAAAGGAAACATCTTGCCCAGAGCATTCAAGACAAAAATCCTCCTAGAATTTTTTTTCCAGTCTAACATTTACTGTTCAAATGCTTATTCCTCATAGAAAGAAATTTAAGGCAGATGACTACTTCAAGTACTCTTCAAGTCATTGAGCCAGCAAAAAAAAGACGCCAACATAAGATTGCTGCCCCAATCGCTAAGTCCTACTTTGCCACAGACTACTACTGCCCTAAAGAAAATTATTAATGGATAATTCCACCTTCGTTTACCTTTCCACCAAGCATCATCTGCTGTCAGCTTTGTAAGATACTGTCAATGCAGACAAGAAACACAACCAGAAGTTGTAGTTCTAACATTATTGTAAGGTTACAATAAAGTCTGATGATACATCCCTCCTCCTTCATCTTTACAATCCAAGAAAGTAGGGAGGTCCCTTCTAAGATGTTTGCCATGTCCCCATTCCTTCTATGGGTTGACTGACCACTGTTTAGTCTGCAGCAATTCCAGCTATCTCCCAAGATCTTTCCACATACCATTTCAAATGCTAATGGGAAAACAATTATCAGTAACTCTCCTTAATGTGGGACAAGGGCGAAATTGAATATGCACAGGTGGATAATTGGAACAGTGTGTTTACCCACCTGACAAGTCAATGATGAGTTGCTCTGTGTCTCTGACTGCCAGTTGGACTATTTCTGAAAGCACATCAAGCCCATATCTAAAGCTAGCCCTGCTGACTTGGAGAGGCATGGGGTAAAGCAGGGGAGAGCAATCAGTAGCAAGTAACCCCATTTTCAAGTAGCGGTGAAGTGACAGTGTAATAAAGCTACTTCTGTCTCTGTGACCAACAGCATCCAGAAGTAACCCATGGGTGGCAATGGAGCTGCATCTTTCTTGCAGCTCAAGTCAAATTCCTGAGCTGGAAAATTAGAAGGGAAAGCTAAATTCACTTGTGCAATCTCACTTCCTTTGCTCATTCAATATGATAGGAGGCCATCCAACCTCTAAAACTCTAACCAAATAGACTTCATAACTTCAAAGAGAAAGTTCTTCTGCTGTCATTCCATCAGAAAGTTTCATCTAATATATAGCCAAGATATAGTCCTTTTTCATCAACAGAATCATTGATTCAAGTACTACAAGAAGCGATCGGCTACATACTGTAAGAATACATCCTGAGGATAGCATTAGCTATTGGAATACATGATTTAGATAAGGAGTAGAGAGAAAGCTATTTAAAACTGTAACAATTTAGATTCCCCCAACCTAATACTGTGCAGAGTTGTCAGGTCTGAATCTTTCTGAGCTATCCTTGAAGCAGAGGCATCCAGTCATCGACAGCATCTACTTCTTATATGCAGCTCCCAGTAATGTCTTCACAAAATTCAAACTTTTTAAAGTGTTGAATATATATTTGACCAACAAAGAAATAAAGGGAGACTAGTATAGCTCTATTTAAAGCTATTTAGCTCTCATCAGCTAGCCATACCCTTCTGGGATTTGAACCGGGGCTACTTGCATATTAGGATTGAGGCTGAAAGCAGTATGCTCCGTCTCATATCTGGGTAGACTAGGTTGCCCTGCTAAACCGGTCTCACTGGGAGAAAACACTTAAACTTTTTAAAGTGATTTACAAAATTGCAGCTAACTGTATTCTTCATTCTGTTTTTATTTGCTCTATCTTGTAAACCATTTTTAATGCTTTTTAAGGAAAAAGAGTAGGCTAATCATATTTAAAGGAACAAAAGAAGCAGTTCTTGTGCTGACAGCTTAATTATTCAGATGCTGGGCCCATTCTGTTTTGACTATGCATTTCTGCCCAAGTGACAAGTAAAAAGAAAAGGAAGGAATCTAATCTACTGGAATTCAGAGCAGGAATCTGATACCCAAACAATGTCTCTACCACAGGGTCAGGCTGATACAACTGAAAGGAAGCATTTAATTTTAAGCATCCACATTTTCTGACAATTATTTTTAAATCCTGTGAACCATAACATGTCTGTCTATAGAAAAATAGGTGAAGAATCTATTCGTAAATAGCTGTCAGGCGAGAACCTATATTTAATATGATTCAATCGGAAATCTGCCTCTTTAAAAACAGAACCCAACATTAAACTTGGACAAAATTCAGAACTCTCCCGGGGCATGTTCGCTATGACAGATTAATGAACTATTTATCTCCTCAATAAACATGCAAAACTAATTAAATGTCCTTGCTTTTTAGAATAATAGGGAGAAGGAAAACACCAGCTTACAAAAGAAAAATAATTAACCTCGCTAGTGTGATTTCATTGTCAGAACTTAGAAGTGATATGCATTAAATACAATGCTTCAACTGAAAACACTTTACTCATTCAAAATAAGATGTCAACCCAGAAGAAAACAAGAGTCCTGGTTGGGATCTGGCGCCCACTTCATCCTTTGCATTGTGCATCCATCCATGCAGATATGTTTAAGGACAAAATGAACACAATGGGATAACAAGAAAGACAAACTTGTCTAGCTTGTGACTCATCTGTGCAACCTCCAGTATATAGCATTCAGAGCAGCAGGAAGTGTCCATAACATAGTTCCATAGTTCTACTATGTTTCTGATCTGGGTTGATCTTGAAAAACTAAGCAAGACCAGATCTGGTTAATATTTGGATGGGAGATCACTAAGAAAACTCAGGGCTTTAGGCTAGGCTGGAAAACCCAAACTATCCGGGAAGAAGGCAATGTCAAATCACTTCTATATTGTGTCAAGAAAATTACATTCATATGTCCAAAAGTTATGAATAGTAGAGTTTGAGCAAACCTAAGTTAGGAAAATATTTTGGTTTTCACTGAGCCCTAATAGATCAACCAATAAATGATAGCAATTTAAACTAGTGCCTCAAAACAAACATTCTTTCAGGAACCATAAGATCCCTTGTCCTTTTTTATATATTCTAGTTATACAGTTTCATATTTGAACATTCCATTTCAAGTTCTTTTGTTCTTGAAATTATAGTCTTGCTGAAGAACTTTGGCAGGCTAGTTAGAACGTCCTTCTTCAACTAAGACAGTTCTTATCTACTAATATCAGGCAGAGAAATTATCCTGCATTTCTATTTGATTTACCATCCAATTCAATGAAATTAAAAGTTTTGGAATTTGTTCCATGGAAGAAAATACTTTTGGAGAAATTAATATTATTCTCATTGTTTGCTAGATTTATAACCTGCTCTGGCAAATACTCAAAATGTTCAATAGTTCAAGTGAGGTGTTTTTGTACTTATTTTTTATAGGATCACCCATCTTCCAATTTAAATTCCTTCTTCAGAGATCAGAAGTCTCTCTGCCTTTAACATATCCATTAAATCCTAAGAGCAAACATCATGTGATTTTATTTACTGCCAAATTATAACATAGGGATGTCTAGGAGATTGCCTTTTCCATGGATATTCCTACCAGAATGTTCAGATACTTTTCAAAAGTATTTTATTAACCACTCATATAGTCTGTTCCCAATTGACACCTTGGGAAATGTGCTGTTCATATTCATTAAGCTATTTGCTTCATTTATCTATCTTTCTAGTAATACTTTATTCTTCTTTTTGAAAACAAGGGCCTTATATGTTCCCGTAGAAAACAAACAATGATGTCATTATTTTCTAATCAGCCTCCTCCTTAAAAAAGAGAGAGAGAGAGAAAAGTAAGCTGGTATGAAATAAATATTCAATGACACAAGGACCTAGAAGGGATTACAAGTAAATTTTTGCAAATCTTTAGTTTCTGGCAATTTTGTTTTTCACGGTAGCCATTTTAAAAATGGATAAATCTACCCAACATCCATTCAAAAAGAAAGTCCCGAAGTTTTCCTTAAAATTTCAATTAATAAGAGGAATCTTATGTCAGTATGATTCCATGGATGAGTCTGGGGCTAATAGTACATATAGTATGTTGAGGACCAAACAACAAATTCACCCTGAGAGTGATCCTTCCACAACCAAATAATTTCATTCACACAGACAGACAGTATCAGGAGGTCCACAAAACTTCAAAACCAGTAGAAATGCAAAAAGGTTTTCCAGGAAGAAATCCTTATGATGAAACCAAGTAAGAGCCAGTTTGGTCTTGTAGTTAATGCACCAGGTTATAAAGCAAGAAACCATGAGCTCTAGTCCTGCCTTAGCCACGAAAGCCAATTGGGTGATCTTGGACCAGACATTCTCTCTCAGCCCAACTCAGTTCACAGAGTTGTTGTTGTGGGGGAAATAGGAGAAGGAAGGTGTGTTGAGTGTGTTCACGATCTTGAGTTGTTTTGCAAAAATAATAAAAGTGGAATATAATTAAATAAAATCTCCAAAACTAAGAATGATGACTGAGGTATCTTGAGAATGTCTGATTGTTGAAGAGTGAATCAAAAGACATGGAGAAAGTGAAGGAAATGAGATATCCAAGAGAAACCTTAGAGGTGGGTTGGCTGGAACATGGAAAATAGCCTTTCACCATTATAGTATTTTGTTTCACTTTTCACCTTAACAAGTGTCTTTATTATAGTAAAGATTTGGAATCTGAAACAAAATACAGACAAGTGGATCTAATGGTTTGTATTCCATTATTTTCTATTCCTATGAGGCACACCCTTTATTGTAACAAAACTTGCTGAAATATTTTACAATGTATTAGTAGGAATGGATAAACATTCCATTTTTTGAGGGAAATATAAGAATTTTGTATTTTCACAGATATTAATAATTGGGTTTCTGATGGGTAATTTTGGAGTTATGGCTTTTATTGTTTCAACAGTGCTAAAAAGCCATCAAAATGGATAATGGATGGATAAATAGTAAATCAATAAATAGAAGAGAAATAAATAGTTACCATCAGCAATTTAGTGGCAATTTTGTTGCTGGCATTTGTGAAAGAAACAGATAAAGATATCCAACTCATCCAACATGCTATAAATTTATACAAATTTATAATTTGTATAAATTATTATTTTTTTCCTGCCCAATGTCTAAGCAAGGAAAAAGCCTATAATTGTGAGGTGATTTATAGCAGAGAAATGTTGATGAATCAAGTAAATAAATTCATGTAAGCAGTTAGCAAACATCTTTATAAAAAGCATGGTTCTGAAGCAATGCAGTACCTCTAGCATAGTCTTTGTGGGGGGGGAAAGAAAACCTATTAATGATAAAGCGTCCTCAAACAACTTTCACTGTCCAAAATTCAAGACTAATTCTAAATGATACCTTTGGAATTTTGGGCTTCAAGTAATTACCTACCAGCATTCATGTTCCCCAAAATCAAGTCTGCTCATTTGTCTCAATGGGATTTTCAGAACATTCTTGACAACATCTGAATATTTTATTTTTATTAATTGATTAAATTTATATGCTGCCCATCTCAACATCAAATGACTCTGAGCCACAGAATACCATAGTGAGTAGCACCCTAAATCTAAAATTCTTAATGCTTTTGGAGTTTGTGCTTTAATTTATAGGCATGGCTAACAGTCATGCTAATTGATCTCAAATTTAGGATATAGAATAATTTAAACCATTTTCTAAAACCTACTACTGTCTTTATACCTTGATGCAATATCTAAAAAAAATTAGGATTCTATAAATGTTTACTTCTTTAATTTCATTCTAAAATTTGATTTCTTATTAAGCGGCATGCCTCTGCCATACATGCTCTATACAGGCATTTTTAAAAGCAATTAACTAACATGCGAACAGGGTTCAGCTAAGTAGCTTGGTCCACATCCGTCATATCATATGATGCTTTTCCCCAATATCCACATATATTCAGAGCATGAACTCTGCACCAGTTGAAGTTATGCTTTAATAAGATTCTGGCTCAGAACAAGATCTCTCTCTCTCTCTCTCTCTCTCTCTCTCTCTCTCACACACACACACACACACACACACACACACACACACACACACACACACACACACACCAGAGGTGGTATTCAGCCAGCCAGTTCTGGCAGGTTCTGGAGAACCAGTAGTAGAAATTTTGAGTAGTTTGGAGAACCAGCCAATATCACCTCTGACTGGCCCCGCCCCCATCTATTCTCTGCCTCCCGAGTCCCAGCTGATTGGTTGGGTCTTCTTTTGATGCCCTGCACAGAGGAACAGAGCTGGGAAGCAGGCTAGTGGGGTGGGGAGGGAATGGGGATTTTACAGTATCCTTCCCCTGTCATGCCCAACAAACCATGCCCAACAAGCCATGCCCACAGAACTGGCAGTAAAAAAAATTGAATACCACCACTGACACACACACATACATACACACACACACACACACCCTTACATACCTACAGTAGTTGGGTTGTAGTTGTTTGCATTGTACATAAAGAAGCCAGATGAAAAAACAATTGCAGAAA
>JANHFN010010605.1:0-11361 GCA_032468175.1 Toxicocalamus goodenoughensis
GAGAAGATTAATAATAATAGTAGTGCAGACTTTGCAATAGTTGAACAGGGTTGAGGGAATTATTTTTTTAGCAGAATGATGGAATTCAGGAAAAACTATCCTTGTGTGTCTAGTTGTTCTGGTGTGCAGGGCTCTATGGCATCGTTTTGAGGATAGGAGTTGAAACAGTTTATGTCCAGGATGGGAGGGGTCTGTAAATATAAAGTAAGGGACTCAACACACAACCTTGTGGCGTTCCAGTGTTAAGAATAAGGGCTGAAGAGGTATGATTACTAACCCTCTGTGAGCGGTCAGACAGGAAAACTCAGAGGTGGAAACTGGGCGGAACATGGCTTTGGAGGAGCAGTCCATGCATCTTTAAAAGGACCAAGGTTGAGAAACAATGCTTAAATGACCCTTTACACAAAATCTTTTGATTTTTCTTCTTCTTTATGATCTAATTATAATTATATATTTTTCTCCCAGGGATGACACACAGGTACATTTTCTGCATGACGATCTCTCCCCAACCTGATCTTTCAGGTTAAGGTTTTATGATCTATATTCCCACCAGTAACGCAATTCTGGTCTATTTATAGACAGGTTTTTATTTCATCAAAGATAAGAGTTAGGCTTCATGCACTATAATTACCAACAGCAATTGCAGAATAAGTACCAAATTAATTTTCTAATCCAGACAATCATTTGTATCTAACTACCTAGCTAACTTGGCCTCTGTTTTCCGCTGAAAAATCATATCTACAAGGGCTATGCGTGTCTAAATATGCCCAAATTGCTTTTGTATTAACAGATTACGACCGTCGTTGAGCCCAAATTTTCTGTGGCTAAGGGAGACACATGTTAAGGGAGTCCTGCCCCATTTTATGACGGTTCTTTCTTTCTAAGTTAATAACACGGTCATTCTGCGACTCTGGCTTTGCTTGTCAGAAAGTCACAAAACAGGGATCACATGACCCTCGGACACTGTAGCCTTCATAAATAGGAGTCAGTAGCCAATTGCCTGAATTTTGATCACATGACATGGGGATGCTGCAACGGCCATAAGTGTGAAAAAATCCTAAGTCGTTTTTTTTCAGTTCGTTGTAACTTCGAACGATCTTTCAATGAACAGTTGTAGGTCAAGAACTGTCTGTACTAATAGAGGAATCTCCCATTTAAAAAGTAGAAATGACAGCATTATTATATCGTTCAAGAGCCAGAAAAAAATTCTTCCAGCCATAAATGAAATGTTGGGTTGATTTCTTTGGGGAAGCAGAAGTATACAGGTAGTTCTTGACTTACGATCAAAACTGGGTCCAGAATAGAATAGAATGGAATGGAATAGAAAAGAAAATAGAATAGAATAGAAAATAGAATAGATTAGAATAGAATAGAAAGAGAACAGAATAGAACAAAACAGAATGAAATGGAACGGAATAGAATAGAAAATAGAATAGATTAGAAAAGAAAATAGAAAGAGAATAGAATAGAACAGAATAGAATATAGAATAGAATAGAAAGAGAACAGTTGTTGTTAAGTGAATCACAGGGTCATTAAGTGAACCCAGTTTTCCCCATTGGCTTTGTTTGCTGGAAGCTCTGCTAGGAAGATCGCAAGTGGTGATTGTGGGACCCCAGGACGCTGATATAAATACATGCTAGTTGTAAAGCACCTAAATTTTGATCACATGATTGTGGCGAATGCTGTGATGGTCCTAACTCACTGGTCCTAACTCACTGTTTTCAGTGCTGTTATAAATTTGAACGGTCATTAAACTGAAGGTGAATAGTAGTAATAAATAAACGGGGAATATTATAGCATTAGTGGAAACTATAGAAAATGTGTTATTCAAACACTTTTGGAACTTTCTTTTCATTCTGTTTCCCTCAGTCCGTCTATTAACATTTTTATTTTTTTTAAAAAGGCGTACTTTAAACCAGAAAAATAAAATATTTGCCCAGGGAATGAAATGTTGAAGGAAGTAAAAAAGAAAAAGAAAAAAAAAGCATACTTTAAGCCAGAAAATGAGAGTCAGTTTTGGGTAGTGGTTAAAGCCAGCTGGCTAGAAACTAAAAAAAACAGAAGCCAGCTAATGTGATTTTGAGCCAGTCCAATTCTTAATACCTTCCTAATAGCAAGGGTGTGGAGGAGCCCTTTCACACAAACACACACACAAACACAGTTCATTGCCATCTTCCCAGCAACCACGCACTATAAACCCGTTTTACGAAGGTGCTTTAGTAAACATCGTGAAAAAAAAGTACTCCCCAATATAAACTGTTTTTTCTTTCTTTCTGTTTTCTCTTTCTCTTCTTCATTTTGCCCTCCACACATTTGGAACTTTTTTTTCCTTCCGTTTCCCTTAGTCCGTCTGTTAATATTTTATTTTAATTTTTTAAAAAAGGTGTACTTTAAGCCAGAAAAGTAAAATATTTGCCCAGGGAATGAGATGTTGAAGGAAGTAAAAAAAAGAGAGGGAAAAGGTGTACTTTAAGCTAGAAAAATAAAATATTTGCCCAGGGAATGAGATGTTGAAGGAAATAAAAAAGAAAAAAAGGACGTACATTAAGCCAAAAAAAATAAAACAGTTGCCCAGGGAATGAGATGTTGAAGGAAATTTATTTTTTTATAAAAAAGGGGGTGGGGGAAGGTGTACCTTAAGCCAGAAAACTAAAATATTTGCCCAGGGAATGAGATGTTAAAGGAAGTAAAAAAGGGGGAAAATGGCATCATGGGAAACCCCCATTGTCTCCAATTTGGGAACACCTCACTGTAGTCATAAAAAGTGATGGCTTTTATTGTTTATTGCCAGGGTGGTGAACCTCAGACACCTAAAAATGGATCGGTTTCTGGCATTCCACATCGCTGACCAAGTTGTTTGCCTTGTGGACAGCTGAGGACCAAGGTGGGACAGGGATGGGGTGGGGTTCACCAGCCCTCTTTGACTCATTCTTCTCAGATTCCTTTGGGGCATCCTCCATATTAGTCATTCAAATCTGGACAGGTAAGTGTGTGAAATGGTCACTTTTTCCAACATTTTTAGATCCACTGAGTTTTGATTCATTGCTTTCGATAGGAATTGGCCTGTTGACCAAGTGTGATATTAAATAAATTAACAAATAAGCAAACAAATATTGTAAACTAAACCTAAGCTATATAAATGCAGTTAAATAAAAAATAAAACCAAAATCTAAACTGCTAGTCCTCAATGAGCATGGAGTACACTCAGCACACAGAGAAAAAACTCTGAGTGAATGGCTTTTATTCAGCCCATCAAAAGTTTTATTTATCTCTCCTTTGTGAGCTCATCTACCTCTCATCCCTATTATGAAGCATGACCTCAGGAAGGAAAAGTGAAGCCATCTGATTGACTAAATGAATGCTACTCAGAGTTTTATCTATTTTCCAATATTGGGAGAAATGTTAAGTACAAAATCCTTTTGATCCATTTGGTGGAATCAGAGGATGAGATTAACAAGAAAAATACCATAGAAAAATATAGTGCCACTGAAGAAAGCAGGGAAATCTCTGGAGAAATATGCACAATTTAGGCTGAAAAAGAGGTGCAGAGGTGAGTGAGCAGAATTGGAGAGATATCTCTGTTTGGCAGAGTAAATTACAATATGGCTCTTGCTCCACCACACTGTACTTGCCCGTTTCTCTTGAAATAACTTTAGGAAGGCAACGAATCTACATTTGGAGGGTCTAAGACATGTACCTTCTCAATTGTGATGTCCTCAGTACTGAATATTCTTCCCAAGGTGAAGTCGGTCCCATCCCTTTGGATGTTTGAAAAAGGACAGGTTAAGGACAGGTTAGGTAACCAGGACGGAGTCTGATGGCATGTACACCTGAAGGAGCAGTGGGGGGGAAGTTTGGGCAGCAGAGGGTTTTCTCAGAAAGAGATATAATAGAACATTATAAAAGATTGAACTTAATTGGATTTCCCTGTGTCTTTTCTTGGTTTCAGCCTGATACTGGGGTTTCTTTGGAACCGAAGACCTATCTAGATGGCTCTGTTATGGGGAGGGTGGGCACTTTTATTTCTTCAACTATGTGATTTCCAGTTTTTTATGGTATTTATTATTAGGGTCTTTTACAGTATTTGTATCTATATTTGTTATTTTTATATTCTTTTTAAAAAAATCTTTTGTGCGCTGCCTAGAGTGACTTTGGGTGAGATAGACAGCTGTATACATTTGTTAAATAAGTAAATAGGTAAATAAATATTTACTTGAATCCCCATAGGGGGGATTTCCTTTCTTTTTCCCTTTCCACTCTATTCTTTTTTTCAATCTCATTATACTGTATTGTAAGTCTGAGCCCTGCTTTTTTTGTTTTTGTTTTGTTTTTTGTTTATTTTTGCTGTTGACCTTGAATAGCTGGGGAACAGTTACTCTGAATATTAAATCTGCTACTTATCAACTGATCACACCTGGTCATGATGGCAATAGATGACTATACAGAGCTCAAAGTTGAGTAGTGGAGTCCTTGGTACTCTTTGAATTTGGTTATCTGCCTACAGACCGTTCCTTACCCCATTAGGTAACTTCTTCCTTGGTAGAAGGGAGTCGGGTTTGCTCAGTGGTGGGATTGAAATAATTTAACAACTGGTTCTCTGCCCTAATAACTGTTTTAAGTATAAAAAATGATATAACGAAAAGTAGTTTATTATTTCATGCATTTAATACTTAAATAAGAACAATAAAAGAGGTACACAAAACTAGATTGTTATAAGAAAGTTCTAAAATATTAATGAAAAAAATATTAAATAATACCTGTCAAAAATAATAAAACTGTTATGTAAGGTATTTCCATATTGCTTCTTGATTGGCGTCCTCACTTGCAATTTTCTTCGCTTTTATCCAAACATCACTGGCTGTGTGATTTATCCCTAACCATCTTTTCACTGTAGGAGTAAGATCCCATTCCTTTAGAGGTAGGCCGATTAGAATAATAGTCATTTGTGTTTGATATATTAGAAACAATTAGCTCCCAAAGGATCCACAGAATCACTTATTTCAGTTCATTTCATAAAAACTTCACTGCTTCTTGAGATATTGCTGTTGTTTCACATTAAAATATACAACAAAATAAAGTGTCAGTGTGTTTAATACACTCTTATTATTCATTTTTAAATCAACAACTCCATTCATACACCATTTTAAATAATGATTTAGTACAACATGCCTAAAATAAAGTCGTACAAGTTCATGTACCTGAAATATCAGTATCAATTTGTGATTTCCATTGTCCACTTTTAAAGAAGCCAACATCAAATCTTAGTTTCTTTTACTGTCTAGTTGAAATAAAATAAAATGTGGATTAAAAACAAGTCTAAGCCCTGCTTATGTAAAAAGGGGGGAAGACACACAAGAACTTCATTCCTTCCCCCCTCCCCATATGACAAGAAGTCTTAAGTCTTAGACATGAGGGTCTAAGGTCTTGCCCAGCTTCTTTATACCATATAAGAAGAGATCATTGTTTCATTAGATGGGCAGAAATCTGCTTTCAGGGTTCTTTGGAATTTTTTTAAATTGCTATTTTTCACCAGTTCTCTCAGGAAAACTGGTGAAAAATATTAACTCGGGTAAGGATCATACAGTAAGAATTAATGAAGAAAGTGGCTATGAGCACACATTTAGCTCAAAGATCAAAGTTAAGATCACCAAATATTTCACACACACAAAAATCCTGGTCTTTTTTATTCCATCATAACAGAAATGCAGATCAAAGGTATGGATTGTCATGATTTTCATCCTGGATCTGCCCGAAATAATTAAAGATGTGACAATTTTTTGAACTCTTATGATGGAAATACTGAACAATATGTGGTCAAAATTATTGTTTAAAAATTAGATGTGATGCATTTGGACTCTTACATTTTTCAAACAAACTACAGAGTAATCTGCATTAATATGAACAAAAGCAAGGAAAAATTTGGTGATTTTAAGTGTCACAACAGAGGCACTAAAACTTCTTCAGATCCAGCCTGTTGACTAACAACAGAATTCATACACCTGAAAGAATGGATGAATGGAAAACAAATCCCCCCCGACTGCAGAGGAACCACCCAGAAGCAATAAAACTAGCCCGGTTAACGTGCCTCTTCTTCCCCAGGACTTTCAGTTCCTCCCTTCTCTGAGGCGAGAATAATTCTCTCCCATCACCAGCGAACGACAGACAAGAATTCTGAGCCCTTCCCAACCTCTGCCCCCAACTTCCCCATCAGTTGGTGAGAGGCCGCGAGCTAAAGATACACATGGGGATAGGAAGGCATGTGCTGCCTAGGCTCTTTGCACCAAGACAAGGCACCCAAGCCCCTGGGGACATCGATGACATCCACCTAGGTATGGTGCCTCACGGCACTCACAGATGCTACCTCCGACGGTCAGTGCTTGTCCTTTATCAGGGGCTTGGCAACACCATACTATATCTGAGCAGAATCGAGGAAAGTGATCGACTCCCCGTGTCCCGCTCTCAGGTCCTTCAGTGAACACCCTAATCCGCCAAGTCCACCTTTTGCTTTCTGCCCCCATAGTATCCAAATCCCAAAACCCAAGTTACACCGCAGATATGAGAAAAGATCGAGAATGGGAGAAGGACGAACAGAATAGTCTGGCCATTTGGAAGCCGGTTTACCGAACTGACCAAAAATTAGTTACCAGTTCTATCAAACCCGTGCGAACTGACTGAATCCCACCACTGGTTTGCTGCTTGTTTACATACAGCAGTTTACCCTGCCAGTGTTGGTGGAGCTGTGGTTTTGTCTTTGGCAGTTCCTGGATTAGGATAAGGGATGATACAAGTCCTCTTTTGATATCATGGACCAGTAAAGAATTGTGGCACGGGTCATGATGTGTAACCAAATGACATCCCTGAAGTTAAGCAGCCCCCTCAGACTGCTGCCAGTGGCCCAATGGAGATCAGTCTGGATGCTTTCCCTCAAAAGACATCACAATATAGACCCAAATTTTTTTTGTTGGGAATTAATGTGGGAAAATATGACAAAGATATAATATATTTAATAATCCATGTAATCACAGCTACAAGATTAGGTTATGCCCAAAAATGGAAATGTAAAGAAACTCCAGGTGAAATAGAAATAATTAGGAAAATTTGGAATTGTATAGAAATGGATAAATTGATACAAGAATTAAAAAACAAGGATGCTGATTACTACAAAATATGAGGAAAGTTTTATCACTGATTAGAAACTAGGAAGGATCAAAAAATATAAAAAATCATTGTTTTTGTATATATTTTATACTATGTATATAAAATGTAAATATGTACTACTCTTTATATGAATTAGTGTAGGGATGTCAGGATGACTGCACCACGTCCATTGTTTTTAAATGTCTTTTTCTTTTTTGTGTATTCAATAAAAACTTTTTAAAAAATTTAAATAAAAGACATCACAGAAGTCTGTCACGCCCAGTTGCAAATGTGCCTGCATAAAATCTCCCAGGCCTAACAAATATAATCCTCAGGCACCTGCTAGCTGCTGTTATCACAGACAAGAGATGGCGATATCTATAAAGGGAGATGCTGCTGGCTCTCAATTTTACCCCATGTTTCAGCCATATTTTACCAGGGGCCTCTGTGATTTACCTATCCTTCACCTATACTGTTGCCTTTTGGTCATGGCTGCTGTCACCTCATGGTTCTGTCAGTCATCAGGGGCATAGTTATAGCCTGTGCAGAAAAGTGGGTGTGTAGGAGATACATAGTTCAGCACTTTGAAATATGATGCCATTATCATCAGTGGGACTCAGGTTGACCTATCAGACTATTTATTCCCTCTGCTTAAAATGGACATTTATAAATATATAGAATACATTTTATATTAAATATGTATTTCATGAAAATACTTTCGTGTTCATATTACTAGCTGTTACTAGCTGTATTCATATAAGCTGAATCATAATGATGCCATTATTTAATTCATACAACACACTGAATCTTAATTTCCAGCGTGGGTTTATGCAAGAATCTAGACTTGAGGTTTATTAGCTAGTTTCTAATCCAGGACAGCATCTAATGCAGGGGTGTCAAACTCAAGGCCCACAGGCCAGATCCGGCCCACAATGTGGTCAGATCCAGCCCTCAGGACCATCCTGGTCTACCCAATGCAAAGAGGAAAGATCAGTCCAGCCTGGCTTTGGCCAGGTCTACCCAATGCGAAGAGGAAAGATCAGTCCAGCCTGGCTTTGGCCAGGTCTACCCAATGCAAAGGGGAAATATCGGGCCAGTGTGGCTTCGGGCCAGTCTACCCAAAGCGAAGAGGAAAGATCGGGTCAGCCTGGCTTCCGCCCGGTCTACCTGATGCAAAGAGGAAACATGCCAGCAGCTTGGGGAATGGCGTCAAACTAGCCTTGCCCACCCAGTTGGCCATGCTGACCCCGTCGGCCACACCCACCCAGTTGGCCATGCTTGCCTGTTCCCCCGAGGTGAATCACCGCCCTGATGCAACCCTCAATGACATTGAGTTTAACAGCCCTGATCTAATGCATGTTCACTGTTGTGAGACCGCAGAATAAAAATGGTACCCAACCTATACCAAATTAGGGAAGTCTGTATGATCAATGATAGCCTGAACAGCTTTTTAAAATCTAACTGAATGCAAAAACAAAAAGCAAAATTATAAAAGGGAGAAAAAAGTAAAAAAGAAACAAAAATATACAAGATGTATACTTACAGGCATATGTATTTCAATAAATTGATGCCATAAGTCACAGTATACATCCGTAGCTGATCTATAATAAATTCAGTGAATGGTTTGTAGTCATGTTTGTCTTTCTGCTGCTGAACAGTAAGTCTTTTGACTCTAAGTCCATTTTCTTTGTGCTAAAGGTTGTAATCCAACATCTCTTGACTTTTAAAAAAAAATCTATTACTGGCTAAGACATACAACCAAAGCAAAATCAAAAAATAATTGCATTTTGGTATTCAAAGAGTTTCTAAAAAAAATAAAATTCACAAGGATTTTTTGAAAATTACAGAGAGTCCTGCAGGCTCCTTTTCCTAGGGTGCGCAAAAGATCAAAGCTGGAAGAGGGAATTTCCACTTTATCCCAAAAAGAAATATCTTCTGCTTGGCTCCTGAGCAGCACATTTGCTCCCTTCACTTTTCGCCTGCAGAACTGGGGCTTCACGGCGGGAGGAGAGAGATGGCTGGCCCGGAGAGAATGGGCTGGCTAGGCTAGGTGGCTATTAGACAGGTGAATTGGGAGAGCAGGGTGGGCAGTGACGGGGGGCGGGGAGCAGAGGAAGGAATAGCCTGGCATCTCCAGGTGGTCGCTGTATCAGCTGCTTAGAGTGGTTCGGATGAGATGGGGAGCCTCTGGTCTTCATCAACTCTATGGACAGATACATTACATTCACATGGGATAGATTGCTAAGGGAATAAGTCTGGCTTTCCTGGACTGTGCATTAAGAAATATAGAAACCTTAGCACTGAAGCTTGCAGAAAACTGCACACGCATCAGTATTTACATTTTGATTCTCACCACCACCTGGAGCACAAAATGGGAGTGATCAGTACTCTAAACCACTGGGTTGAAAGTTTGCCTACCGCTAAAAGGGAAAAGAAAAAGAACTAAAATATGTAAAGGAATCCCTCAGAACTTGTGATTATTCTAACTGGGTCTTCATCAAATAATAATAATAATAATAAAAGACACAGCAGAAGCTCCTCCATTACAGACAAAGAAGAGAACAACAAACTTAGCACCATTGTCATTCCATATGTTATAGGAATATCTGAAAAGCTCAGGATGATTTTCAACCTACACAAACATACACATACACTTTTAACCCAAGGATAAACACCCAGGCACAAACTGAGTGATATGATATATGCCATACAATCCAGTGAGACATGTACAGAGCCGTACATTGGTGACACAAAACAACCACTTCACAAGCACATGGCACAACATAACATCAAACCCAGATAAACAGATAAAGCAGTTAAACCCCCAACAGCTCTCATAGTGTTAACTACCAGTGACTGCAAAGAAATACAATCCTAACCCACACCTGACTCCTCACAAGACCCTTACTTGACGTGACCCTCTCATCACAGACCTACTGACCACAGAAGCCCTTATGAACAGAATACCAACTCTGACATTCCATAAATTCTCCGGAAGATGTTACTTATTGTAGAAAGGCAGCATCAACCCACCCTGCTAGAGAATGAAATATTTTGGGGAAAATTAAAAAGGCAGGATAGAATATTTTCCCTAAAGGAGAAATGGGGAAAAAATCCTAAGGGAGGCAGAAACCAGCACCAGTCTCCCTGCCCCAAGCAGAAACTGATGAGGCCAGCTTTTAGAAATGCAGATTTGGTACTCCATTCAGAAAGAATTGGGTCAGTCAGAAACTCCGGATAAGCGATTAGGCAAGACAAGATTAGCTCAAACACCTAGGATTTGCATTTCCCCTTTTGCCTATAGAGCCAGCCATGTCCCCTAATGACCCATGGAAATCAAAAAGGTATAAAAACCCACCCTACTCTCAACATTTTATCAACTGTCCCAGAACTGCACACTGTGGATTCTGTTCTTCAATCAACTTTCTTTCCAATCATCCTCCATTTTCTTTTCAGTGCCTCCCCCCCCCCTCTTGTCTTGTCTCGTTTTAATTGTTTTAATTTAATTTAATTTGTTTTAATTGTCTGAATCAAGCAGTTTGGAGACCCAGACAGGAAGAAAAGGCTCAAGGAAAATCAATTGTCTTGATCTGTTGGGAACTCCCAACTTCTGCAAGGCTGCCCACCCCGAAGGAAAAAAAACAAGGTCTGACTATTGTGCAAAACGGATCCCCTGAAAGAGATCGGGCCTCTCCCATCGGTCTTAGAAGATCGAGTCTTTTTTTTTTTTTTTCATTTCTTTCATCGCTCTCCGCCTCTGAGGTCAAATGAGCCGGAGGAGGACCCGAAAAACATTCCGGTTCGGTGTCCCTAAAGCGCTTCCCGGCTGCAAGATCCACGGTAATTATTTTTTTTTAAAGAGAAAGAGCACGCAGGCTCAACCACCAGCACGGCTGCCCCGCCCCCTTTGCACACTCACACAGCGCACACAGAAACACACACACACACCCGGTGGAGCCGCTCCGCCTGGAACCGCTTCTGCAAAAGCGAAAGCATGGCTTTGTCGGAAGCGGGGGCTGCAAGGGGGCTCCTTCGGTTGCCTCGGATCGTGCTTTTCGGAGACTCCATTACTGAGGTGCCTGGGGGGTGAGTGGGACATGGCCCCAAAACAGACGCAGAGGCCCTGCGCCCCTTCTCCCTCCCTTCCCCCGCTTCTGATTGATTTTCACACGTCTTGCTTTTATTCTCCTCCTTTTTCCTCTTACTTACTTACTTCAATTCCC
>JANHFN010010675.1:0-14429 GCA_032468175.1 Toxicocalamus goodenoughensis
CTCCTTCTTCTTCTTCTTCTTCTTCTTCTTCTTCTTCTTCTTTCAATGAATCTATTTGTATATTCAGGGTTTTGTGTTTTATGATTTTCTTCAATTCTTTCTCTTTCTGCTGTCTCCAGGTTTTGCTACATCCACTTATCCAGACATCCAAATGACAATTTTCCTATCCACCATTGTCAAGCAGGTTGCTTTTCCCAACAAAGAATATCAAGAGGTTACTCAGCTTGGAGGGGGAGGGAAGGCTTTGAGGTTCATCATCGTTCCAAGGTAACATCTCCTCCCCTGGGGAAAATTATGGCAGTGATTATATTATTAAGTTCCACATTACAAGGTGATTAAAACACAATATGTTGCCTGAATAAATGTGTTTCAGATGACTGTTGAATTTGTTTCTCATCAGCTACTAAAACTGCTATTTTGTGTCTATTCCAATCTTCCAAAGTACAATTTCATGATTTTGGTTCTGAATCAGTTTTGGAAGCATTGAATAAGAAGACATTTGTCATTCTGCAAAATAATACACTTAAAAATATTTCTCAAAAATGCCATTCCGGAGAGAAAGCTACTACCCTATTTATTTGTATTCATCAATGTGACTGCTATCCCCCAACCTATGGAAATGTTTCAGTTATAACAGACTGGTTTTAAAGTTGACTAAGAACTAATCACTATATGTTGAAAAAGCACCTACATGATCAAATCAGCCAGTGATTTAACAGATTCAACAGAAGACATCAAAAGGCTTTTCCCCACTAGATTCATCTTCTTCATTCAGGTGGAGGATAAACAGCCATCTGTCAGGAATGATTTAATGCATACATTTTGCACTAAATGTCATTTCTAACTCTGTGCTTCTAATGCAAGGCTTGATTTCTTTTAACCTTGAAAAAATCAGATTTTCTCTCATTCTGATGCCCAGAGGTATTCAAAATTGTACTACTTTTCTTTTTTAATTAAACAGAAATCTTTATTTTTTTCCCATTGGAGTGGTGGTAGGCAGTGGGGATTATGGCTTTCACTTACTGCTTTTTGAATTTTACACTTCCTTCAGCCTGAGCAATACAATTACTCATAAAAGGTTTTTGTTGATTATCAAATCAAATCTGTATTATGGTTATAGACTCACATAAGGAGGGTGGAGTACAGTCAATGAAAAAGTATAGAAGATACGTCAGATATGGATCAGACAAGGTAGAAGATATAAAATATATATTATTGAGATATAAAGTTTATATAGAAAACAAGAATCTGAAAGAATCTGAAAGGAGATAGGAACATTAGACGTTAGAGCATTAGGAGCAAAAGAAGGATGCACAGGAACATAAGAGTTAGTATGTGGAAGACTATATCAAATTACAGAGCAATCTAGTATGGCAAACGGGATGCCCATTAAGTCTACTTTATGGCACAGATCATCATCTGATGAATGTTAAGCACTGCTGTTTATTGTTACATTGTTGGAAGCTGAAAGCAGCAGGGAGGTGGATAATTATCCTATGTGTCTGGGTATTCATGCAATAATGGGGAGATGAGGTAAGAATGTCCCTGTAATATTAAACTAAGATGACATATTAATACTGCAAATTAATATATAATATTGATTACTAGAATTGAAGGCTATTCGGAAGCTGCAGCTGTTGCAGAATGCAGTGATATAAGCAATTTTGAGTTCCCCAAGGTTTGCACATGTAACAAACCTTTGTTAAGGGCTGCATTGGATGCCAGTTTGCTTTCGGGTCCAAATCAAGGATATTGAAGGTTATCACATTCAAAGCCCCTCATGGGACCAGGTAACCTGAGAAACCCTCTCATTCTTATTTCATCAACTTATCCTACCCAACTTGTCAAGCAGAGGGCCCTGCTGGTTAAAGAAGCTTGACTGGCAAAGTCTAGGAAAAGAGCTTTCTCTGCTGTTGCTTCCATCCTTTGGGATGTCTTGCCTTTAGAACTGATGGACACCCCCATTTTTCTGGCCTTAAGACCTGGCTTGGCCAACCAGCATGGGAGTTGAAGAGTGTCACACAACATTGGGATTGATTAGTGGCTTGAGGGCTTTACTTTTTTAACTCTTTGAACTCTCATAATTTCAACTTTATTAATACTGCAAATTAATATATAATATTCTGTTTTAACATTTATATTATTTTTATTTGTAAACCTTCCAGATAAAATGGACATGACAGAAATTTGATAAGAAAACAAAGCAGGCACTAGAAAAAGCAAATGCACTGTTGTTTCTGTGTGTCCAAAATCATCAACACATTCTCTTTCTGAATAGGGAATACCCAGAATTGGCCTTCAAGGTCAGCCAAGAGGAGGCAGTAACATCATGTCAGAACAAAGTCCCTCTGATGTTTAGGGAATTTGAGTTTAATTAACTATACCATAGTGGTGGCATAATATCTGTTGGATTCACTGACATTAAACATTGGGAACCTGGCTAGATCCAAATGATGCTCTGTGACTGCTACAAACTATTTAATGAATGTTTTGGCCTGATCATATTCCATGCTGAGTCAGAAGACCTGCATAGATGTCAAGGAAATAAGAATTTTTCCATGTAGAAGATGACATATCATAGACTCGTCTTAAGGAATTTAAGGATGACAGATGAATTCCCATACACATTTTAAGCAAAGTAGTCTCTATGGGCTTTCTGACTGCTAGCAGAATAGAGGATTACCCATCTCCCAATGTTTTAAACAGAAGACCTGCTCAATCTTATGGCCATACTGTATATGCTCCAGGAGTAGCTCTTGGACCCTTTTGACAAATGCCATGATTTTAGTTTTCTAATGATTGAGTTCTATCTAATTTTCGTAATTTTCCTTGCAGGCTTGTCTTAGTGTTCACAGTGTTCTTTTAAGGCCAATTGCTGTTCTTGAAAATATTACTGCATTATATCTATAGAGTAGAATAGAGACATGTCTTTCAGAACATTTCACAGAATAAAAATTTGGGTTACGGAGATGGCCAACCATGGAGTTGATATAGAAGTTAAATAAAATTAGGATCGATATGCAGCCTTACTTGATGCCTTTTTCAGTTTCAGAAGCACTGGTGAGGTGGCCCTGAGGCTTACATCTTTCTTTCAGTGAGGTCCTTTCATGCAGAATATGTATTAAATAAGGAAGATTTTGGTCAATCAATAAGGCCTCCAATTTTTCCTATAATTTACCTTAGGATATAGAATCAAATATTGCTTTGAAATACCATAAAGAGAGGTCATATTATGGGAGGGTTTTAAAAAAAATAAGATGATGATGTACTAAGCACTGATAAATGATCGATTGGCTTACCCTAAAACCGGATCTGTTTTCTTGATCTGGTCAGTCATGGCATTTCCATTGTAGATGTCTTATGTAGAGTTTTCTGATTCGGTTTAAGAGACTGGTCAGTATATAATTATTAGAAACATCCCTTTTTACTTTTTAATATATAAGGACAATGCTCACAAGTCCCAATTTTTGTTGTTTTTCCAGATCCATATGCATCAATGCAGGTAAAGAGTGAGGCCAGACTAGGAGGCCAGACATTGAAGCTGATTTTAACAGCTTCAAAAGGGATTAGATCTTCTGTGTGCTTCCATGGTCTTGGTTGAGTAACAAGTGTTCTTTGTCACTGATACCTACATTGGCAATTTTTTTGTAGTTTTACTAGGGCTTCACTTTCAACAAAGGTGTCCATATAGAGTTCCTGAATGCAGGTTCCTGGGAGTTCATGACATTCCACCATGGATGGAACATTGCTTTGGGAGCTTGATGGGACATGCCAGGAATGAGGCTGAGTCATTGGAACTGACTGCCTAAATGAGTCATGCACATTTATTTTTCATGCCCTCTTTTTTCTTGTGTGCCAGCACTTATTTGTAGTATCTCTTCTGCCGGAGGAGGTTCAAGTTCAGCTGTCAGCATCGTATTGGATTTCTAAGCCTGGTAAGCGGTAGTCAGGAATATGCATTTAACAGTTACAGTATTTGACTAGATAAGTAGTAAAACTTTCAAATCAATTGTTCAATTTTGGCAGCTGAGGAGATAGAGAGGTCACAATAATATTCCATCTATAGGCATTTGAATGGATTTCTAGGAGAAATTGCTTTTTCTGTCATACATGGTAATACTTGGCTGTACCAAGATGCCCTGTTGAAGTCATGGGACAGACTGCCAGAATGCCAATGTGGCCAGCTTCCATTTTAATCCTCTGATTGCCATGGAGAATTTGCAGATTAAGAGTTTGCTAGAAGCTGTCCACTTTGACTGTAATGTCCTTTAGCTACTGAAATATAAAGATCAGAGTTTCTCTGCAAAAGTAATGTAGTAGTGGAGGACGTTATCTGTACTACCTCCTTGCTGTGGAAAGTGACTTGCATGGAAGCTTTGGAGGGCTGAGGACTGTTTTGTTACTGGCTTCTATGCTGTCATATTCCTTGGGAACAGTGGTGGGATTCAACTTTTTTTTTATCACCAGTTCTGTGGACATAGCTTGGTGGGCACGCTTTGTGCACACACAGTAGGTTTGACCTTCTCCTGCAATCCTGCAATCTCCCTGTGTGTTAAACAGCTGACACGCGGCAATCCACTGTGCTTCGCGAAGCAGCTGAGTTTCAAAAAGAGGAAATAAAGGTCAGCATAGAGATGGGTGGGTGGACGGGCCCAGCAGCTGATCGTCAGAGTGAACCAGTTTGCTCACAAATGATCTTCAGAACTACCGGTTTGGCTGAACTGGGCTGAACCAGTGGAATATCACCTCATTTTGGGGGTTGTGAGAATCCTAAATCTGTAGATCTGTAGATCTGTTACTCACATTTTGTGTTGTCTCTGCAGTGGGGAGATAGGAGTCAATCTTCATCTATTTAACTTTTTGGATTTATGGTGCCTAGCATCATTATTAGGATTTGTCTGAATTCTTTTCTTGCATCTGGATGGCATTTTTTGGCCATAGGACTCAGACAGAAAGATTTTTATTGTTGTTTTCCATATCTAATATAGTTGTTATAATAAAAGAATCATAATATATATGAATTAAAGGCTATCTTACAGATCATTTAATTCAACCCATCCTTCAGTGCAGAAATCCATTAGACAATTCCTGATAGATAGCAATTAAGCCCATGTTTGGAAATCTCTAGCAACAGAGAATTCACCACTGTCCCAAATACCTTATTCTGCTGATTCTTAATGCTTGCTTTCAGGCATTTCCTCCTCATATATTCAGTCTGAATCCCCTTGTGTTCCTTGTGCTCTGCCCACAGTTTCTATGAAAAACAGGTCTGTCTTTCTTGCACATGACAGCCTGTTAAATAGTCACTGGCCACCATCTTATCTCCCATCAATCTTCTCCAGAAATCCAAAACAATTTTGAAGTCAAATGTAGAATTTCACTCGGAGAAAATTTATTGTAAAACCAGCGAGCAGTGTGAACACATATTGGTATGCAATTTAGATAAGAAAAACCTTGGAAGCTTTGCAAATCATTCATTTTCCTGATGTTCCAATAATAAGGCCCCTTTATCTTTCCTTGAGGCAATAAAATATACAGCACTGAACAGAAACAAAGTATTCTTCTACAATAGATAGGCCTAATGCTTTGTGATTATTCCGATATCTGCTAAGGATTAATTCTCCATCAATCAATTCAGCTACAGGGATAGTTGGGATCATCAATTCTATTTCTTTTATTTTATTTTATTTTTAATGTTGGATTAATATGAGCTGGTACTGCTCTCTGTTTATCTTACAAATGTTGGCTCCCCTCATCACAACCAAGTTATCAAAATACAGATTCTAGAGGTATATCATGTCTCATTCAAAATATGTTCCTGAGGATTCCTGAAAAAAAGTCATTGATGTCACTTTCAAAAGTCACTTTCAAAGATTGCAAAACCATTTCCAAATCTCTGAATTTTCATCAATGGAGACTGACAAACAAAATCTCAAAATGGACATCAGTCAATTTTCTGCAAAGTAGCCATCTTGTCAAAGTCTCCACAAGAGTTCACATCCAGAAAGTCAGAAAGAACCCCAGAACAATATTGAGGGATATGCTGGTTTCTTTAACCAATTTCATTGTTTATAAATCCACTATTAGTTAAATGTATTGGGTAAAAATGGGATGATGATTATTATTAATAATTTATTAAATTTATATGCCACCCGACTTTCAGGAGCTCTGGGCAAATTATTCATGGAAGAGACATAAAGGAGAAGCTATGGTTCACTAAAGAAAACACTGATATAAAAAGTTGCCCAAAATAATTGGATATCTTTTTTAAAAAAATCTTCCTTCAGTTCAGCAACTGACTGCTACTTGCAGTAATAGGCAGCACATGCTTCCTATAATTCATGATCAGGATGATCAGTTTCAACAAAATAACATCTGAGGATTTTCTAGCATGAACTTTCAGTTCTTTCTACAATATTCAATGAGGCTTAGAGCATTCATTTCACAATTCCAAAGTGCTGAATGTGTTCTTCATTCTTTTGTTTTTTTGTAAATACTTTTAAAATGTTTATATATTACCTTGCTGTCTGGCCATTTGCTTATCCTCTGACAAATAGATGGGCTGCAATTCTCCTGCAAAATTAGCTGATTCAAAGCAGACGCCATGCTTCCCTCAATGTTAGCAAGTCTTCCAGGTCCTGGAACATCATGGCCTTCTCAAGTGTTCACATTATCACCTCCAATCTTGATAATATGTATTAGAAATACGTAGACTTTGCTTGCATGTGAAAAAGGGACACATTATGATTCATGGTGATTTATTTGAGAAGCCATTTCAGGATTTTTAAATACAGCTTGTAAAAACAGCTTCTAAATGCACTTTAGGGACAGGGAGTCAGTCTGCCGTCATTATCTCGAAAAGTAGTCAAAAGCATGACATGGCAGCATACCTCTTTTCAAATACTTTTTACTTAGAGTTAAAGAAAATAATCTAACAATTAGTTCCCATGGAAACAGATTTACTGTATTTTCCTGAACAAGAAAGGTCCTTGGCCAAGGCAATTAAGATAGTCACTAGTAGTATTTTTGGCACCATTAACCTTCTTTTATCCATATTTCCAATCTTGTAACAACATTTTAAATCTTCCTCTAAACCCTCACAAAAATGTGAATAATATGAGTAACAGATATGTTCTAAGATGCAAGGTTATCATTTGATGATTAATGCAGACAAATGCCACAGATACAATATTTATAGCACTGTATGTTGCCTCTCACATGCCTCTTCATCATTTAGCTAAGAAACAAAGCACGTACACATTCCTGGGCTATGACTTCCATTTATTCAATGTATCATCGTATTGCTACCCACATACATGCATATCTTGTATCATGTGAAAGATATATATAGAAATTTAACAAAAGCAAAGTACCAAGAGACCAGTTGAAAACAGGCAGGAAAGTTCGCTATGGAACTTCTCAACTAATGAAGAGAACTGACAGGATGTACATTTCTAAGAAAATTCATTCGGGGTGATTCTGAAAACAAGAGTCAGTTCTCAAACACAATGGATGATTCCTATGAGAACTGTGTTTGATATGAGCCTTCAAGCATAAAAAAACCTAACAGGTGTGTAAAAAGTACTACATTGGGAATCAACATGGTTTGCATGAAGTTATAAAAGCAGATGAGAACTATTGTATTTCAAAGTTATTGTGTAAAAAGAGGTACTGTTCCTGTTAAATTGCGGGAATGAGACTCAGGACACCAGCATGATTTCAATTTGTTTTTACTTCCGTCTAGGACTCAACCAAGAAGAAACTGTGGCAGCCCTTTTTATAGACCAATTACAGGTGAGTATGCTAATACATAACACCCCTCCCCACCTGGTCCAGTCTAACCAATTGGAGCCTCTCCTACCGTACATAATCACGTAGGTAGATGGGGCTTCTATGGGTCCAATCGCACCTGCACAACTCAGTTCCTGCTTGGCTTCTGAGCTGTTTGGATGGATCTGCTTTCCTCCCATCTGCCTTCCTGGAACGTCCTGGAAGATTGAGTCAGCCATGCCACTCCCGCCAGGATTTTCCTGGCTGGCTGAGTTGGCCCGGTCGCTCCTTCCAGGGACTGCTTCCCCGTTATCCTTCAGGGCCTGTTCCTGTCCTCCAGACCTTCCTTCTTCCCTGGTTTCAGGTATGTGTTTGCATTTCCTGACCAGGGTTAGTATTAGTATTGGTTGTTGCATATTTGTCAGGGTTTGTTCTGTTATCTCTGTTGTTTATGGAGGGTCTCCCCCTCCCTTCCTACTTGTGTTTTGTTTGTTTGAGGGGTCTCCCCCCTCCCCTATGGTTATTTTTTGAGGGTTTTCCCCCTCCTTCCTTGTGTTTCTGCTTAGGTCGCCCTTTGTGACTCTCACTCTGAGTTGGTCAATGTGTCTCCTCCACCTTCTCCCATCTACGGTGTCTACCCTATACGAACGGGGGCCCGCTACCTGGGTTACTTTTGCTCTTATCCACAGTGGTTCTCCTGTGAGATTTTTTTGCATAAACTGGGTCCCCTGTTTTGAATGTGTGGCAATTACTGGAGGAGTCTGATGGTTTTTCTGGGCTATATGTGGGGTGCAGTCTGTCTAGGTGTGATCTTAGTTTCCTCCCCATTAGTAACTCTTCTGGGTTTTTATTTGTTGTGGCACTGGGTGTCATGTGTTGAATGGTCAATAGCTTATCTATCTTTTCTTATGTGCCCCCAGGCCCCATCTTTTGTAGTGTTTCCTTCGTGTAACATACTATGTGTTCCACCCGTCCATTTGTAGCTGGGTGTCCCAGCACTGTTAATGCATGCCTTATCCCCTGTTGTGCTTGAAATCCCTCGAATGTTGTTGCCATGAAATGCGGCCCATTGTCAGATACAATTAAATCTGGCAATCCATGTGTGGGAAAAAGTTTCCTGAGTTGTCTTATGACAGCTTCTGTTGTAGTGGAATGCATGATGCTTACCTCTAGCCATTTGGAGTAAGCGTCTACAACTATTAGAACTGTGTGCCCTTTTGTCGGACCTGCAAAATCAATGTATAATCTGGACCATGGTCTCCTTGGTGTTTTCCATTCATGTTTTGGTGCTGTAGGGGATACTGACCTCAATTCCTGGCAGCTTTTACATGTTGACACTCAATCCCCTATTTCCTTATCCATCCCTGGCCACCATACATAACTCCTTGCCAGGGCTTTCATTTTTACAATACCTGGGTGTCCCTCATGTAATAATTCTAGTATGTGTTTCCTTAATTTGTCTGGTATGATCCCCCGATTCCTCCATAGTATTCACCCCTTAAGCATTGAAAGTTCTGTTTGTCGATTTTGGAATGGTCTGATGATCTCATCGCTCTCTGCTTCTGGCCATCCTTTTCCTGCCCAATTTAAAATGTGCGCCAGGGTTTTGTCCCTAGTGATGTCTGCTGCTGTTATGGGTAGGTTTTCTAGTGTCTCTATTTGAAGGGTCGATGTGGTTGGTGCTGGGTTGTCTTCTATGTCAGGTAGAGGGCAACGGCTAAGCACATCAGCATGATTTATGTGTTTTCCAGTTCGTAGGACAGTTTGCAGCCAGGAATTCTGACTACCTTGTTATTCGTGGTGACAGTATATTAGGTGTAGCTTTATTTCTTGCAATTACGCTCAGGAGTGGCTTGTGGTCTGTGGTCTATGATTAGTGTGAAAGTTCTCCCATAGATATATTCATGGAAATGTTTTATTTCAGTGACAGTGGCCAATGCCTCTTTGTCTAGTTGACCATAGTTCCGCTCTGGCTCTGACAATGTCTTTGAATAAAAGGCTATAGGTGCTTCTTTCCCATCGGGTAGTATGTGGCTGAGTATTGCGCAAACGCCAAAATGTGATGCATCACAGGTTAGTGTTATTGGAAGTGTCTTGCTGTATTGTATTAATACGCGGTCTGATGTGATCAAGTTTTTTATTTCCTGGAATGCCGTTTCTTCTCATTGCCCCCAGGACCTGGTTGGTTTCTTGTCAAGCAACCTATGTAGTGGTTCTGCAATGGTTGCTTTCTGTTGCAGGAATATATTATAAAAGTGAATGAGCCCTAAAAAGGCTTGTAGATCAGTTTTATTTGTGGGTCTGGGGGCTTTCTTGATTGCTCTGACTTTATTTTCAGTGGGGTGGATTCCTTTGCTGTCTACAAGGTATCCTAGGAATTCAACTTTGTGGGTGACTAATTGGCACCTCTCCTTTTTTACTTTTAGCCCTGCCTCCTTGAATTTACCTAGGACTTCCCTTAGGCGGTCACGTAGTTGTTCTTTGTTCCTGGCTGATACCAGGACTTCATCGAAGTATGGTACCACCCCTTTTATCCCTTGCAATAGGCGTTCCATTAAGCTCTGGAATATCCCTGGGGAAACGCTGATGCCAAATTGTAGTCTGTTGCATTTGAATGCCCCCCTGTGAGTTACGATTGTCTGGGCTTCTGCTGTTTGGGGGTCAACTGGCAACTGTTGGCATGCCTGAACGAGGTCTAGTTTCACAAAGATTTCCCCCCCATCAGGGAATGTAATAGATACTGTACCACTGGGACCGGGTATACGCTTTGTTGGAGCGCGTGGTTAAGGGTTGCTTTGTAGTCCCTGCAGATGTGCACCAACCCATCAGGTTTAATTGGTGTAACAATTGGGGTTTCCCACTTCACGTGGTCAACCCCTTGAGCGATGAGTTTATTCAATTTCTCATCGATTTTCAGTTTTAGCGCTAAAGGAACCTGCCTCACCTTTAATCTTATGGGAGCTATATTTGGGTTTAGATTTAAGGAAATTGGAGACCCCCGGTACTTGCCCAGTTCTCCATCAAATACATCCCAGAATTCTTCCATCAGGCCGTTTTCCTACTCTGTTTTGGTTATGCTGTTTATTCTTATGACTTTGATTCCTAATGGTGCAAACCATTTGAGTCCCAGTAGGCTTGGTCAATTCCAGTCGACTATTGTTAGTGAAAGGACTCTGGTGTATCTTTTGAAGGTTACCTTGAACTGACCGATACCTACTATAGGGATTTTGTTCCCCTGGTAGTCTTTTAGTGTTAGTGTTTGTATTTCAAGTTCTTCCCGGCTCTTCTCTGGTATCAATCTTTTTATGGTGTTCCACGATACCATAGACATATATGAGCCTGAGTCCAATTCCATCTGGCACGGCTGACTTTCTATGGTGACCTGGACATATACTTTCTTGGCATTTGTCATGTTGGAGTATCCGATGGTCACTGTCTGGTGTGTTTCTTCCCTTCCGTTGCTTATTTCTTTTCCTCGCCTGTTTCTGTTGTCTTGGTTCCAAAGGCTCCCTGTTTCTCTCTCTCTCTCTCTCTCTGGGGGGTATGTGTTCCATCTTTGTCTAGGGCCGTAGTTCTTTCTTGCTCAGCATGCCCTAGCAATATGTCCCTGCCATTCACAATGTTTGCAGATTGCATCTTAGAAATGGCACTTGGAATGTGGATGGTTCCCCTCGCACTGGCACAACAAATTCTTTCCTTTTTCCATTCCAGTCCCTTCTGCCCTGTTCTGCCCAGAGTTGATTTAACCCTTCTTCTTCCTTGTTGTCTTCCAATGGAGACTTGATGTCTTCATGGTGGTTTGTGGTGGTTTTTTTTTAGGGTCTTCAGTGGCGCTTTGTTCAGCTTTCACATGGCAGCTGCCAATTTCTGAATTGTTTCTGCTGCGGTAGCTTCTTCTATTGCTTCTTGGAGTGTTATTTTAGGTTTTGTTAATAATCTGCCCTGAAGTGTAAGATCTCAGTCCCAGGACCACTCAGTCCCTCATGGCTTCATCCATGTTTAGGAATTCACATGCTCCGGCAATGCCCCGCAGCATTTCAACGAAATTGCCAATCCTTCTTTTTGGTCATGCTGATAAAATTCATGTCTTTTGATCAGGCAGGAAACAGTTGGTGTGTAGTGAGCCCTCAGTATTTTTTCCAGGTCCAGCCAGGCCATCGTTTTCACGTCGGTGGGTGCTGCTAATGCTCTAGCCATCTTAAGTACTGTGGGACCACAATGGGTGAGGAAGATGGCTCTCTTCCTGTTTTTGGACACATTATGGAGGTCACTCCCTTCGAGGAACATGAGAAATTGGTCGATGCATGATTCCCAGTCTTCAGTTGCTGGATTGAACAGTATGGGTGGCGTGATGTTTCTAGCCATTTCGCCTTGATGTGTTGCTGGTGTTTGTCGGTTGCCACATGCTTACTGGTTCCCTTTGTCTCAAAATCCCATCCTCATCACCAGTGTTAAGTCGTGGGAATGAGACTCAGGACACCAGCATGATTTCCAATTTGTCTTTACTTCCATCTAGGATTGAGCAACGAAGAAACCGTGGCAGCCCTTCTTATACTCGGGCTGCTCACGGCTGTGGCCAGTGATAGCTCCTCGAATTTCCCGCCACCACGGACCGACCAATTACAGATAAGTATGCTAATACATAACAAAGAGACTATTTTATATTATCTAATATGTAACATGCTTTTAGCTACTCTTTTACAATTGTTTCTCTAAACTAGTAGTGGTTAACTTGCAGTCCTAGAATGGAAGGTGTTCCTCAGTGTAATTCCAAACACCCTCTGCAAACAAACAGTTCAACCTTTTAAAGAAGGATGTATCTCATCTCAGCAGTCTGATAAGTGACTTCAATCAGAGAAGATAGGAAAGAAATATCATTGGAGACTCTGGTTCTTTCTGTTCCCACCTTTGACATATAATTACCTCTATGGGATGACAGCCTTTGCCAGAAGAAAAATTATATACTCTTGGTCTAATAAAATAGCAGGACTGGGAAGGTCAAGAACACCTATATAGGCTCTAAAGAGGGGTTTGGAACAACATCACCAAATATTGCTTGCTTTAATTCAGCTTCTAATAGATGGAAGTAAGTCACTGCCACATAGGATTTTTGCAATGCTTTGTCACTATTTGATCTATAAAGAGCTGATAAAACCCACAATGGCATCAAAAAAGTTTTGTGCATTGTGATCCCACCACATAAATGATATAAATTATACAGATAGTGCAACTATGCAATTTGTATCACTTGCATTCATATCACCTGCAATTCGATACCCATGTTATGAGTCATGCTGTCAACTATTTGGTAACTGGAATCATACAAAGGCAAACTTACCATTAGCAATGCTGACTTCAACAGTGATCCATTTTCTTACTGGCGGAATTTTTTCTGTTTCCCTCATTCCTGGATCCTGGACTCATTCAGTAATTATATTTTCTCACCCAGAGCTCAAGGTCTTGTTTCTACTGCCTCTTTGTAGCCATTCTATTCAATAGTTCTCTTTCTCTATCTCCCCTCCATCACTTTAACCACTAGAGTAACATGCAATCATAATTAGAGAAATTGAAAAAAACTTTGTTTTACAAAAGATATAATTATGTTACCATCACAGTCTGCAAAAGGCTGTTAAATAGTGGGACAACTCCTTCTCTCATGCAGTGAATCACTTCTTGAATTCCTCTAAAAATTGTCATTCATTTATTTATTTAGTCAATTTATATGCTGCTCATCTCATCAAGAGATGACTCCAGATGGCTTACAATCATTAGAAACTGATGAAAAACATTAAAACATTGCAACAATAAATAATAATATTAAATTACTTTAAAATTGACAAAGATGGAAGGGATGGGAGCAAGATCACATGAGGAGGTAGGTGGGGGTCTTATCTAGATTGCTAAGTGTTGTGGTAATTCCCTGTTAGGAGAATGAGTGCACACAGGGAAATGTAGTGAGAGTGGTGAGGAATAACACACAACCAGCACACAGATACACATTTTACTGTATAGTAAAATGTAGGTTTTTACTTCCAGTAAACGGTTTAGCAAAGTCCAACAAGCAGTCCAAGTCATACATGTTTAAAGCAGTCAGTTTTCAGTCCAGGGATAATCCAAAATCAAAGTCCAGTATCATAAACAATTCAGTAACAGACTTACACCAAATCCAAGAATAACAATGATCAGCAACAATCAATAGGGAAATGCAGGAACCAAAAACAGCGAACATCAACCAACTAGCAACTAGCAAGACTCTCTGGGAAACCTGGTTCCTTATGGCCATTTGAGGAACCACACCCAATTACAACTTTTAGCATTCCCTTAAAGAGACAGTATTAAAATGTCTATCCTGGTTTATATATTTCCAACCCAACTGTTAGGTGCCTTACATTCCTAACACTAACTATCTCCAAAGTAATGCACCCACCCATTGGTGTCTCACACCAGTTGGCAGAACCAGGTCAGAAGCCAAAGTTGGTTGCAGATCTCACCTTGGGGAGCATGAATTTCAAAAGGTCAGGAGCCATGGCAGGAAGACCAAAGGCTCTTTTCCTGGACCCTGCCAGTTGAAATTAGTTGACCAATGAGGCATGCAGTATGCCCCTTCTGCTAGCATGGGGGGGGGGTGAGATATGACCAGGGTTTGAGTGACTGAACAC
>JANHFN010011004.1:0-14383 GCA_032468175.1 Toxicocalamus goodenoughensis
GGCACATTGAATGTAAATATTTGGATGGTTTTATGTTTTGTATGTTTTGTTTGTTCGTTGTTAAAAAACCAATAAAAAAATTTTTATTCAAAAAAAAAAAAGAAGAGACTGGACAGTCACTTGTCTGAAATGACAAAGGATCTCCTGATTGAGCAGTGGGCTGGACTAAAAGAGCTCCAGCTTCCCTTCCAGCTGTATTCTGACTTTGATTTTGTATCCTCAATTCTTTCTTGTATGTGTGTGTTGTTGTTTTTTTTGCTAAATATGAGGTTTTAAAGGAAACATGAGCATCAATGGAGATTAAGGTTATCATTTCGCCTGAAAGTGATGTGTGGCTGCCAATATTTAAGTGGTGGAGATTCCCTAATCATTTCAAGAAACTCCCTCTGATGAGTAATCCACTAGAGCAGAGTTGCAGTCAGAAATGCTGAATCCTTTACTATTGTTTCAGCTTTTCTTCCTTTGCTTACTATTGTCAAAATCTACTTTTCCACCCTGCTTCACATTATGTAATGCAAGTAATAACTGAGAAAGAAAACCATAAGGAGAATGGGGTTATAGTGATACTGAATTAAAGAATGGAACTCATGGGCTCTTTCTCCTAATTTTGTGGTCTTTCCTTGCCTTCCCTCATGTTGCCCATCTCTATACAATCTTATCAATATCTTTTTTTAAGTGAAGTCTCCAGAAATGGACCCAATATTCCAAATGGTGTGTCACTAAAGCCCTATGTAGCAGATTAGGACCTCCTTTTTCTTGATGGTGATACATCTGGTGATGCATCCCAGAATTTTGTTCACCTTCACAGCTGCCTGTCCACCCTGTTTACTTACTTTGCAGTTATAGTTTTTCAGTGCCGTGGTAACTTTCACACTGTATGTTAAAAAAGTGCTGCTTGAACTCATTTACTCAAATGCAGAATAATTGTAGCATTGTGGAAATATGCATAACTTTGTGTCTATTCCAAGTGTTTTCCATACATGGAGCGTTACAGCAAGTAGTTTTATTAAGAGGAAGCAGTGGTAGGGAAATGTAGATGTATGTTAAGTTCCCATAGCTAGGCAGCTACTGGCCAACCCAGTTAGTCCTTGATTTACAATAATTTATTATGCAAACATTCAAAGTTAGAATGGCAAGAAATGTTTCTAACTCCTTCGTTCCTTTTTTCCCTCCTTCTCTCCCTCCCTCCCAAATTAGGCATGCTCCAGAGCAAAGGTCTTCAAACTTGGCAAGTTTAAGACTTGAGGACTTCAACTCCCAGGCTTCCTGAGCTAACATGACTGGAGGAAGAATGCTGGGAGTTGAAGTCCACAAGTCTTAAAGCTGTCAAATTTGAAGACCCCTGCTCCAGAGAATCAGAATGAAAACTACTCAAGTGTGCTAACATTGCAAATGATCGATCAAGAAGATCAACATTGCAAGTGATCGATCAAAAATCAATGGGGACCAAAATAATATGAAATTAAGAAGCATTTCAAAAACCTATTTCAGTCCTGAAAGAGGAGGATTTGGCCAACCCGACTGGGAATTGTACTACAGAGCTGCAATAAATAATCTGGGTGAAAGATTGGATCAATCATAGAAATAAAAGAATACTAACACTAGAAGGCTACAACTTGCAGTCGGGATGGCATTCCTTCCTCTGGCAGGATAATTTAAATCAGGGGTCTCCAACCTTGTTGGAGCAAAGCTGGCTGAGGAACTCTGGGAGTTGAAGTCCACAAGTCTTAAAGTGGACAAGGTTGGAGACCCCTGATTTAAAGGGTTACAACTATGTACAAAGGCACAAAGTTAGACTCTTAAATACATGGTATAAGATAAAAAGACAAATGTATATAGAAACACCTATTTGGTTATCAACTTTGGAAGCACTGATGCACCCACATCTTTTGAGACAAGGAAAAATAATCACTTATGAAGATATATAAATGATAATGGGGAACTACAATCCAGACAAGATTTGAAAAATCAGGGAATTGATGTGGAATGGTGAGCCTATTTGCAACTCCAATCAAAATACTTAAAAGAAAAGAAAGAGTGGGGAATTAGCAAAACTAAGACAAAATTAGATGAAATTTTATTAAAATCTGAAAAGATGATTAAAAAAATTATCAAGTTTTATTGGAATTTAAATTGGAAGAAGAAAAAGTAACGGAAACAATGGTGGTATGGGTGAAAAATTTCAGTTATAGCATTAATTTAGACGATTGGCAAAAACTTTGGAAAAGAAATTAAAAAATGACTTTAGCTATACCATTCAAGGAAAATTTGTATAAATTATTTTATAGATGGCACATACTTTCATCAAGATTGGCAACAATAAATCCAAATCTTTCTCCCATATGCTGGAAATGTAATAAAGAAAAAGGAAATTATCACATGGTGGAGTTGCAAAGAGACCCACAAATATTGGCAAAATTTACACAACTGGATAGAAGAAATGTGTGCAATGAAAGTAGAACCAGAGTTTTTTCTGCTAGGGATCAATACGAGGAAATATGATAAAGAGAATATATAATAATCCATGTAATAGCTACAGCAAGATTGGTGTATGCACAGAATTGGAAAAGTAAAGATATCCCAAATGAATTTGAAATATTGAGGAAAATCATGAGATGCGCAGAAATTGATAAACTAACAAAGGAGCTAAAAAACAAGGATTCAGATTATAATAAAACATGGGACAAATTTTATGGTTGGCTAGAGATGAAGATTCATGCAAATAAGGAATGATTATAGGCATATTTAATGTATATGGAATGAAATTATATAATATTATTGGATTTAGTATAAGTAATGACAAAGATTGATGTTAGGAAGACTGTACCAGGTTCAACATTTTTATTGTAATTTATGTTTGTGTTTATTTGTTTAATAAAGGAAAATTTTATTTTAAAAAAACTATTTCAGTCCTTCCTGATGAAACATGCAGAAATACGAATGGGAACTTTCTCTGGGATGTCAAGATGCCAAAAATAATCCAACCTACCAATAAAAGAGAAAATTGGTAGCTCACGGTTGAAATGAGGGGTTCTTGGTGCTCTCTGAGCTTGATTGTGTTGTTACAGACATATCATTACCCAAACTAGGGAACATCATCAGTGCACCAACCAACCTCAGAGGGCACCAAGGAGCCTTCAGTCCAACTTGCGTCCACTGTGTCAAATTAAGATCCAGAGTCAACCAAGATGAATGTAGAAGCAGGGGACCTTTTTCAGCCAAAGACCTCTTAGGATGTGATGGAATAATGACAGATGTCAATGTAGAATGTGTGCAAAAAGCTTCAGGGCGAACAATTTGTCTTTCAAACAAGGACCCAGAATGAACAGAAGTTGAACAAATGCATGGGCAAAGGATACTTTTCAAGCATTAGGACCATGCTTTTGTCTTTATGGTATGCCAGATCCTAGGAAACGGTATAACGGTAACAAACAAAATTACTTTATCAGTGGTGTCATTACTTGCTAAACATGCATACAATTCTTTTCGTTGCATTAAAAATTACTAATACACTAAAGTGTTCAGATGTGCTTGGGGTGAGGGGCATATTTCAGGTCCTCCTGAGTTGAAGCTGTTTTTCCTCACCATGGTTTAGCTTTATATTCCCTCTCCACGACCTTCCTTTCTTAATTCCTTTTCTCTCCTCAGAGGTGAAATGCCATTTTACCTTCTTCCTTTTTCAATTAAGGACCCCATTATGAGGTAAAATTTCCAGAATATCCAGAAGTTTCAGCTTTTCCTCCATTTTGGAACTGGTTTTTTTTCATTTTGTTCAGGGTCCCTGCGACGGGCAGGGAGTCATTCAGAGGGGCCTTTCCTACTCCCAAACCCATCATCCCCGCCAGAGGAATTATTGAGTCTATCATCTGCACCTCTATAACTGTCTGGTTTGGTTCTGCAACCCAACAGGACAGATGTTGGGCTGCTAAACAAATAATTCCCTCCAACTATTTACAAAGTGTACACTACTATTACTGTTAATCTTCTTACCACTCCTTATCACCCATCCCCTCCCACTTGACTGTTTCCTAGTATGATTTGATTGTTGATTACCTATGACTATCATTAAGTATTGTAGTTATGATTCTTGATTCTTCATGAATGTACCTTTTCTTTATGTATACTGAGAGTATTTACACCAAGACAAATTCCTTGCGTGTCCAATCACACGTGGTCAATAAAGAATTCTATTCTTCTATTCTATTCTCTCCCTTCCCCTCAGACGCGCTCCTCTTTCCCGCCCTTTCTACGATCCTGGAACTTTGCGGCAGGGGGCGACCAAGAGAAGGGAATTCCAGGGCCTTCCCCATTGGTCCACTGGAAGGCGAACGTCACAGCTGGCTTTGTTGGGGGCGGGAAAGGCCTAGAAGGAAGTGACATCACAAATGCTTGCTATTCTACCCTGCCGCACTCGCTCTGCTTAACCCCTGGAGCTCCGTAGGCGGCCGTGATGCTGCGTGGGACTGGCGGTGAGAGATCCAGACATGCCCCAGGTGAGGGGGAAGGGCGGTTCCCGAGCAAAGGGAGGCGGAGGAGGGAAAGACCCGCGCCCGGACCACCTCCGCCTTCAACCCCGGATCCCACGCTCTCCAGCCGCACTCTCCATGCAGGGGGAAACGGGGATAACAGGAAGGCGCTGTGGCTCCGTCCCCCCCATCCCTTGCCCGGGGAAGCGCCCGGTGGGGGGAGGGGAGGGTCGGCCTTGCGGAGGCCCAGCAGTAGAGGAGAGAAGCCGGGCGAGGAGGAGGCAGGATTCGCACCAGACTCTTCGAGAGCCCGATCCTGTCTCCAGAAGGAGAGAAGTGGGCCGGCCTCTCCAGCTGCCTCCTTCCTGGCCCTACTCGGGCGGGGGGAACCTGGTCCCTTGGCTGGGATGACCCACTTGGGGCTCTGGAAAGATTGGGGGAAGGGGGTGCAAGGGCTGAATTCCACTTTCTAATTTTTGGAGTTGGTTTTCTTTCCATCTCAGATACAGAAACTCGAAGCCATTTGAAACCTTTGCAAGCCAAAATTTTCTCTTGGGTGAAAAAAAGAGCGAAATAACTTTCAGGGATCCGTCCTGCAGCCCCAGAAATGATCCTGTGAAGGAAAAAGCATCTGGAGATCGACAAGAGTCCTTGGAACCATTTTAAGTTGCTCTGCAGGAGAGAGAAAAGATGGAGGCGCAACGTTTTTCAAAGGAAGGAAGCGGAAAAGGCTCTTCAGCTGTTCAGCCTGGGAAGGGTGGGGAGATCTGGACAAGAACTGGGGAGGAGGTCCTGGAGGAGGAAACCATCCTCCCTTCAGAAGTCCAGCCCTGCAACTTCAGGAGCCTTCAATACCGGGAGGCTGAGGGTCCCCGAGGGCTTTGCAGCCAACTCCATGACTTGTGCAGGCGATGGCTGAGACCAGAAAAGCACACCAAAGCCCAGATGCTGGACCTGGTTGTTCTGGAGCAGCTCCTGTTCCTTCTGCCCCCAGAGATGGAGGGCTGGGTGCGGGAGTGTGGAGCAGAGACCAGCTCCCAGGTGGTGGCCCTGGCGGAAGCCTTCCTTCTGAGCCAGGCGGAGGAGCAGAAGGAGCAGGTACAGTTGCAGGTGAGACAATTTAGGAAGCTCACCCCTCCTTCTCAAACTTCCCTGACATTCATAATATGTGGTGATGTCCTACCAATTCTTGTACAACATTGTTCCATTGTTTTCTCACTCAACCATGTTGATGGATATTGGGGGCTTTGAGGTTGTGTTCTGGATATTGTGTTCCACTTTATTTTGTGATATACATTAATTCTGTTTCTTTTTTCCTTCCTCCTATTTGAAGTGTTGCACTATGAAGATCAGAGATCCTGAGGGAAAGAAGAATCCATCAAATCCCTCTCAGGAGTTATTTTTCAGGAGGATCCCTTGGGAAGATCCAAGTCGGGACACCTTAGGAGGTAATAGAAGATCCTCAGATTACCCATCTGTCTTATCTTTGCTCTTTCTTCTCTTCTATAGAACTCCTCCTATTTTGTTAATTATGTGTTTTGAAATTACTTATTCCTTACAGAGAAAAAAAGAACGAAGTTTTCTGGTTTTAATGATGGAGATCAAACAACGGTTGAATCCCCAAATCAAGTAAGAAAGGGAAAAGTTATTAAATTTGTATTCCCCCTTCAGGAAATGAACCGGGTGTGCAGAGTGCTCTCTCCTTCTGTTTTCCCCCCTTGTTTGGCCTGGATTATTTTTGTGTTCTTCCACAACATGGAGAGCAGAATAAACATACCACAGTGGCAGGGACTGCTAGTGACCCATTTTTTTTGTTATTCTTTTACTTGGAATTATGCAAGGCTAATAAAAAATAACCAAATACTCACATGGCTACATTACCATTTTTAGAACCCTTATTTATAACCCATAGTTGAAGAATAAGCAAATCATATTTAAAAAGAAAGCAGACTATTAAAATCCAAAGGGAGTAGCTGTTTTGATCATGTAATCAAGGTGCTTTGGGCTACAAAATAATTTCCAATCCTCTGATTTGTGCCTTGATTAGGAGATCAAATATTCCTGCTTTGCAAAGGCTGAGAAATTAGTGTCCCAGGGAATTTTCTTTGTTTTCTTCCTTTCAGCCAATGGCTCAGACTACTAGCTCAATCAATGATAGAGCGATAGATCAGTTGTTCCAGAAGTGGGATTACTTTACTGAAAGGCACTGAAGGTTTGGCAGAATCAATCAACTTGATAAAACTTCCTCAAATATTTCTTCAGTTAATTTTTTTTTTTAGATTTGCCCATTTTCTCACCTAAAATGAGGACTTGTGTGATGCACAGCCATTTAACTTGGTGCATATCTTTGCTTTGGGAATTTGGGAACAGTAGAACAGAATAATAGAGTTGGTAGGGATCTTAGAGGTCTTCTAGTCCAACCCCCTGCTCAGAAAGGAAGCCCTATAACATTTCAGATAAATGGCTGTTCAGTTTCTTCTTTAACACCTCCAGTGTTGGAGCATTTACAATTTCTGAAGGCAAGTCATTCCACTGATTAATTGTTCTAGCTGTCAGTTAATTTGTCTTTAATTATAGGTTGATTCTCTCCTTGAATCCATCCGTTCCATCTTGGAACACTGCTGTCATGTAAACCGCCCCCCACCCCCCAGTTCTTCTTTTCATTAAACTAGACATACCCAATTCCAGCAACCATTATTTATATGTTTTAGACTTGAAGGCCCTAATAATTTTTGTTGCTCTTCTCTGTACTCTTTCTATAGTCTCAAGATATTTTTTACATCTGGCAACCAAAACTGGATGCATTTTAAAGTGGTACTACCACTTCATGTGATCGTGATTCTATCCCTCTTAATGCAGCCTATGATTCTTTTGGGTTTTTTTGGGGTGTGTGTGTGTTTCAGTGATTGTCTACTTGGATCCCAAGATACCTATTGTACTTTCTACTGTTGAGCCAGGTATCACTTATTCAATTCCTGTGCATTTGGTTTTTCTTTCCTAAATGTAGAACCTTACATTTTTCAACGTTGTCTTTCATTTTCTTATATGGGACCCAATCTGTCGATTCTTCTCTATCTCAAGCTTATCTTCTGGAGTGTTGATATTCTTATCAATTTGGTCTTGTCTTCAAATTTGATGAGTTCCCCTTCTATCCTCTTGTCTGAATCATTGCTGAAGATGAACAGATCTTCTGAATCCTCTTGTTCTGTTCTTTTTTTCCGTGTCCAGGAGAGTCTTGTGTCCTTCAAGGAGGTGGCTGTGTATTTCTCTGAGGAGGAATGGTCTCAGTTGGATTCTGACCAAAAAGTGCTGCATTCAGAAGTCATGCTTGAAAACTATAGGAATGTGGTCTCTCTGGGTAAGAGTTTTCTAGTGCCCAATCAGAGAGTTCAAGAAGACTAATTGTAGTTACTTTTTATTTAAAAAAATCACTAATCAGATGTCGTCTCCTCAAAGGGAAAAGGAAAGTATCTTGCCTTTTGGTACTCCAAGGAAGGAAAGAGTCAATGTCTCTTTGCTTAGATGGTTTTGGGCCATTTCTTATCTGTATTGTTCCATTTCTATTTGAACTTATCTGTGGAGGTTGAGAAGGATGAGGTTGCTTTTATGTGGAGGTCATGTGAGAAGAATGTGTTATCATTTGTCATCTGAAACCTCCCCAAATTGTATGAGAACAGAACTTTCACACTCAGGTCATGGAAGAGTATTCTCCCAATCGAATTCAAGAACAAAGGTCTCATGCAGTGTGACTCAGAGTATCCTGGGGTACAGGTAATGCTCGAGTTATGACAGTTCACTAAATTCCCAGTTATGATCTAGCCCACTCCCAAGTTCTTAAGACTCAATCCTGAAATCACGAATGTTGCAGCACCATGGCCATCATTCACACTTATGAACGACAACAGAGGTGCTGCAACAACATTCACCCCACCCACCTCACCCCACAGGTCTTGCGTTGCAGTGATGTAGTGAGACATCTCTACACCACAGGGTTGCGTGTTGAATCCCTTACTCTATACTCTTTATGTGCATGACTGCATTCTCACTAGTAATACCATTACTAAATTTTCAGATGATACAACCATGGTGGGACTCATTTCCAGGGGGCGGGGGGGGATGTGTCTGCTTATCAAGATGAGATGGACCGGTTGTTTCATGGTATGGAGACAATAACTTGGTCCTCAACACCAATAAGACTAAGGAGCTTATAGTGGACTATAGAAGGAAGAGATCAGACATCCAGCCCTTGCTTATCAATGGAGACCGAGTGGAGCAAGTGGCCAGATTTAAGTTTCTGGGGGTATACTGAGGTGCTCACATTGCAGCACTGGTCAAAAGGGCCCAGCAGAGATTATACTACCTGAGACTTCAGAAAACAACTATTGAATGAAAAACTGCTGGTGACCTTCTACCGCTGCACCATAGAGAGTATCTTAACTTATTGCACCTCTGTATGGTTTGCCAATTGCACAGTGGCAGATAGGAAAGCACTCCAGAGGGTTAACGTCATTCCCCAGAGGATCATTGGTTGCCCTCTCCCTTCTTTGGAAGAGCTTTATAGCTCCCGCTGCTTTAAGAAAGTTCAAAACATTCTCAAAGATCCATCTCATCCTTGACACCCTGTTTTTAAACTATTACCATATGGCAGATGGTACAGGACAGTAAAAACAAGGAGAAATAGGCTGAAAAACAGCTTCTATCCCGGGGCAGTAACTATATTGAATTCTACTGTATAGTGTAATACTAGTGTAGTATCAGGGGTTTTCAATTCAGTTGTATAGAATGTGAAGGACATATGTTTTTGCTTTATTTTTATAGTTTTCTTATGTATGATGTACACTGAAGATGGCATTTAATTTCGTTGTATGAGGTGCAATGACAAGTAAACTATTCAAACTATACTGTGTCAGCATGTAGGATAGAAAAGTTGAAGTCTTACAAAATATCCTGTTATCAATAAAGAAGAATATTTGTAGGTCAGGGTTGAAATGTGGGGTTCCTGGTGCTCTCTGACCTTGATTGTTTTCTTGCAGATGTTTCATTACCCAAACTAGGTATCAGTGCTAGTCACTGATGATGATAGTGTAGCACTGATAATGTAACCTAGTTTGTGTAATGAAATTTCTTCAAGAAAACAACCATGCTCAGCACCAACAACCCCTCATATCCTGTTATATAAAATGTTTGTAGCTGTATGGATTTCTGTAATATTAACTATGGCACAGTCTCATTAACAGGTTTGTTTTATCTGTTTTGATACTGAGTTTTATGTTGCCTGATTCCAGAGTGTCCAGGAGATATTAAAATGTCAACAATTATACTAATGTTTTTCTTTAGGACTTACTAGATTCTGTTTTGGTTGATTTATACAGTATTTTGAAGCATTGATGTATAAACAAACCTAGGTCTCTAACATTTTCTCTGCGACTGTATTGCTAACTATATGATTAGACTCCAGAAAACTAAACAGTGAAATAACAATTTTAGTGTAACTAACTGTATATTTGACATTGATAAAAATAAATGATATATATCAATTAAAATAAAGATAGAGTACAGTAGTTAGTACAGTAGTTAGAGTGCAGTATTGCAGGCTAATTTTTTTGATTGCCAACAGTTTGATCCTGACTGGCTCAATATTGACCCAATCTTCCATCCTTCCAAGGTCGGTAAGATGTTGTGGGCAATATGCCGACATTGTAAACTGCTTAGGGCTGTGAGTCACTATGAAGCAGTATATAAGTCTTAAGTGCTATTGCTAAATTTGGTAAAAGACTGAAAATTTTATACGATCTGAAGAGAAACCAGAGTAACTATAAAACCTATAGCTCATGTTTTGCTATACTGCACCATCTATAAAGACTCATAGATTCAATTTATAGCATCTTACCTAATAAAACATCTGAGAAATACTGATCTTTTTTACATGTAACTACTGTTAATCAGATGGGTATGAAGTAATTTCTCTGAAGGTCACCAAAGTCTGCTAAGTTGTATGTAAAATTAGGCAAACTTTACCAACCTACTGTTAATCCACTACCAATCACAAAATATATTACTTGTCTTTTTTATTTTTTTGCTATTATTGTTTTAATGCTTTTATTTGCTGGTCTATGACCATAATAAAGATTGATTGGCAAAAGAGCAGGACATTTAAACCACGGATGTGTAAAAGAAGCTGAAACATTTCTTAGCAATGAAACATTTGTTTTTAATCTGAAAGAAACCATGATCAGTAACTGCTCTGTATTGCATCTTATTGAGATCTCAACCTAAACAGACAGGTATTAGGGGAAAGGAAGGCAATTTTTGAAATATCACTATTATCTTTCTTTCCTTGCAAGAGGCATTGGCCATATGTCACAACAGACAGGGGCAACCTTTTGCTACCCATGGATTTATATTAAATCTGGCGGTGGGGCATATTCAAGAATAGGACTAGGTTTGGAGAGCAGTCTGCAAAGTTTTTTTTTCTTTTTACTGGAATTGTTACCTCAAGATGGCAAGAAGCTTAATTTGTTTTGAACAATAAGGGGCAGAATGAGTTTCACAGGTCACTCAAACAGGCTATCGGGAGCCAGTCTAATCCATCTTGTGCCAGAGAGAGAAAGGTATTTTTTTCTCAGCTAAAAAACTTTGCCATCTATATTATACTAAAATGAAAAAGGTGCTTCAAATTATGCATGGGTGCATATGTAGCATGCCAGCAGTGTGTGTCTCTATGGGAATTAGTATAGTATTAGCAGCTGTAAAATCCAGGGAAATAATGGAGCTATCTTTAAGTCCTGTGGACAAATATTTTGAGAATGCATTGAATTCTCCAAAGCATCTTGTTTCTGTTTGAATCTAGTATGCTGCAGAGACCTATGCTTGGGATTGAGCAATATTGAAAGCAACATTATATCATGAGCCATTGGTATCTTCATTTTCTTCAGTGATTATAAGGCTAGTTGGCTAAATATGCTATGATTTGAAGAATTGAGATAAAAAGAATTTTGATAGCACTCTTCAGATATTGAAGGGTTGCTTGAGAAGAGAATCAGGACTAGCTTTCCATCATCCTAAAATGTGGCACTTTAAATAACAGCCATAAGAAGGCAGGTTCCAAGTGTTTCTTTTAAAAACAGTTTTAATACTTTTGAACATTTAAATAATAGAAACAATTACTTAGGCACAAGGTGGCCTTCCTTGCATATATTCAGATAAAGTCTGTACTGAGAAAATTGATTCACCTTCCCTAATCTGATATCCTCCAACATATATCTTGGAATTAGAGAAATCCTTAGTTGACATCTGAAGCATTTCTATTCGAATAAGATTACAATAACCTAAAGTCCCTCAGATTTAGCTTCATTTGGCTCATATAAAGTCTGCCTACAGCTATTTTGTCATAATACTTCCCTCACCCCAACTCGGTCGTTGCCTTTTGATCAGTTTTGTAGAAGAAAATAGGCTAAATACAAAATTATTTAGAGCAAACTGTTTTGTGACTGATAGGATTTTCAACCAACACATTCGTTTTCTTAGAATTTCCTGATCTGTTTTTGGCTTTGGTAAGTAACGTAATAGTTCATTTTTTATATTCTTTTGATAAGTGTTTATTGCATTTATGTAGGCATGAAAAATCTAGTAAAAAAATATGAGCTACCACATCCTGAAGAAGTTGCTGTTTTAAAACAGAAGCTAGAAAAATGTCACAGTCCAGAAGTTGCTCTTAATTCAAATACGTAAGTAATAGTTTAAAGCTTTGTTAAATTCCTTCTGTTCTAATCGCCTAATTTCTGTCTAGGGTTGTCTCTATTGATGCTATTGAAGGTGTTTGTTAGTATTTATTCCTCAGTTGGGACTTAAATGTATAATACGATGAAAGTCGTTTCGTGGATTATAATGATGCTTAGCAAAAACTTTCATGCAGCAAGGTTGAATAGAGATAGGTTTATGTTATACAATAAAGATGGATAAAGAGAAGAAGGATGTTATATAAAAACATTATTTAGCCTCATTTAACAACATTAGAACTTATGGAATTGTTTAATGCCACATTCCTGTACTAGGCATTATTTATATAAATAGAAAAAGTTTACTTTCAAAGAGCACTTTTGGATTAAATTTAGGTAATATTCTGCTGTGGGTTATATACTCTCAAGTTTTTTGGAAGTTGCATGATGGAGAAAATGAAACAAACAGTAGATGGGGCAAGAGATAGAAATGGTGAGGATGCTCATTCTCATACTCACGTTCCCCCCAACTTTTTTTGTGCTAAGTTGGATACCAAAAGCCTAAGCAAATCTGTTACTGAAGGCTTCATAAATGTAGTAGAAAGAAATTGCAAAATAATATTCCTATTAATCCAAAGGTTGATTTATTGAATTTATTATTTTTCCAACTTCATCAGTCTTTTTTGCATTACTTTTTCTATAATCTATCAATGGAAAACATGTATTTTATGGAAGTTGATTCCGGCATACAAAAGTATATGTCTAACAAATTTCCAATTTACCTCAGAGATAAATTTAAATTTATAGTTTTAAGAGATTTATAGTGTTAAATGTGCCCTAACTGCAGAGGGAAAGTGTCCCAAGCCTGCTGTGCTTTTTTTGTTACTCTCAGTTCTTATTGCCACATACCTGCAGAAGGCCTCTGGATTTTCCGGAGTCTTTAATCTCTGGGAGAGATAGAATCCTTCAATCACACTCTCCTCCTCTAAGAATGGTTATATTTATTTTTTATATTTATTTGCTTCCTATCTCGCTATGGGGCAACTTTAGGCGGCTTACAATAATAAAAAGGAAGAAAAATGAAAGGAGCGTAAACAGACTGGAAGTAAAATAATAGAACAATAAAATAAACAATGACAAAGGAACATGAGAATAATCTGAGAACTGAAAAGATGGATGGGTGGAGGGCAGAGCAAGTGGTGAGGAGATGGAGTCTGCCATCAGTCCACACCAGTAAAACTGCACCATTTTGTTCCCCAGACCAACCGGCAGTGCTCTTCAGGCTCTCAGAGCAGGATAGGATTAGAAATAGAATCATTTGATATTGAATAAATCTTCTACATCAGGGATCCCCAAACTCTGGGCTGCGCAAGTGGCAGGTGAGCACATGCAGCTCCATTTGTGTGAGCGGCAGGTGCTCACGTGGAAAGCTACATTTGCACAAATTGTGGGTGTGCGCACCCGCTGCTTGCATAAATGGAGCTGTACACATGAGCACCCATTGCTTGTGTGGAACCATTCCTCTCCTAATCCCCAGTCTGCAAAACTGGAAAGGTTGGAGACCTCTATTCTACACAGTAATTAAATTATTGCACTCTTTTAAATATAAAAATGGAATTGAATAAATTTAATAATAACCTCTAACATTTTTCTGCTGTGGGATTTTTGATAGGAAAAAAAGAAAAGGCTATGAAGGTGATGAATTCATCTCGAAAAAATCTAGAATGGAGGAGGTTAGTAGTAGGTTTTATATCACCAGATTAAATTTGTATTTAAACTGTATTATTAAATCAAAAACACATTATTTTTAGATAGCACCTGTATCATGTCAAGAATCACTTTTTCTTATACCAGTTTTTTTTTAAAGTAAAACAAGTAATGCACTATTTTGTTCCTCTTATCAATTTTTATTGGTTTCTTTAGTTCATAAGAAATGAAGCAAAGATTGAATTTATAAATGTCTCTGGATCATTCATTAAAATTTCCACCTGACACCTCAGAGCACTGTAATATATGCCACCATATTTTTTATTTTTTATCTACTTTTTAGTTTGAATTGTGGTTTTAGTGGCTTTATTGTACACTGCTCAAAAAAAATAAAGGGAATACAAAAATAAGACAATCTAGATCTGAATGAATGAAATATTCTTATTAAATACTTTGTTCATTACATAGTTGAATGTGCTGACAACAAAATCA
>JANHFN010011055.1:0-14377 GCA_032468175.1 Toxicocalamus goodenoughensis
GTGTTACTCTTCCTTGGTTTTATATTTGTTCTGCTGAATTATTTCAGGTTTATTCTTACTTCAACATTGCATATATTTTATCCCAACTATGAGTGGGTCACAAAAATGCATATTACAATCTGAAGTGATACTCAGCATGATAATTAGATTTCTTTTTTGGCTAATACTTCTGAATACATGAGTACCAAAGGGATTTCTGTTGAATTTTTTTTAATTAAAGATTATAACTGCAATATTAAAAATGCTTCCAGTGAGGCAAGATAAACTAATATCCAAATTTTTTCTTTATTTATTTATTAAATTGAACCTCTCATCTCACTATAATACAATCCTAGATAGTTTGCAATCCGATAAACAAAATTATAAAATAGTAAGAGAATAATAAATACATTAAAATGAACAAAGTAGTAGTTAAGTTAACAGGGGTTATACAATCAAATGAAAGTAGGAGCTTTTATTTAATCTGGTAACCACCTCCAGAATGGCACAACCCTATCTGGGACCTAGGCCAATCCGTAGATCCAGCTTTTAAGGTCTTTATGGAATTCCAAGAGGGTGGGATATATCTGATCTTCATATGATGTTCCAATGGGCAGGTGCTTTGTCAGAGAAGACCATTCTGGACCCTACCAGTCAAAATTTCTTGACTGACAAGGTTCACAGCCGGCCTCTTCTCCTACTGTGGGTCAATCTCATTGGGGTGAGAGAGTTTTTCAGATAATACCATAAAGGTCATAAATAACATTTTGAATTGGACCCAGAATTGGCATCAGCTCACATAACCGATGTGTTACAAGGGTTGTCCTAGGGGCCCCCAGAATTGTGCAGCTGTATTCTGAGCCAGCAGTTGCTTCCAAATACTTTTCAAGGTAGTCGCACGTAGAGCACATTGCACTAATCCAAGATGACCAGGGCCTGAATACAAGGTTTCCTGATCCAGAAAAGTGCTCAAAGGTTCTCTTACCAATGACTGCCACCTACTCTTCAGGCAGGAGTCAAGAGTCCAGGAGAACCCCCAAGTTGTGCACTAAGTCTGTCTTGAAGCAGTGCTACCCCCTTCAGAACTAAAGATGTTAAACGGCTGGATCCCGAAGCTCATTCACCCATAGTCACTTGGTCTTATTTGGTCTTATTGTTCAGCCAAAGCCTATTGTCCCATGTCCAGATCCCCCTGAGCCTCCAGGTACCGCAAGACAGCAGCGACAGCAACACTTGAGTCACCCAGGATGGAGATATAAAATTGAGCATCATCAGCATGCTGATGATGCCTCATCTCCTTGTGCTGAATGATCTTAACCAATGGCTTCATGTAGATGATAAAAAGGAATGGAGAAAGTACCATGTTCTGTGGCACACCACAAAGGAGCAGCCATGGGCTGCTATGCCCTATTAATACAAATTGGGACTGGCCTTGAGCGGGTATAAAGGAGAGCAAGGAAAGATAATCTACTCCATCCCACTCTCACCAGAGATCATCGATCAATGAAATAAATTCTCTTTCTGTCCCCTAACTGAGCTTGAAATCCAACTAGAAGGGGTCCAGTCCTCAGTCCACTTTGCTCAGATTATGGGAGCATTATAGCCATAAAGGCAGCTGGATGTGAAAGCCAAGCTGCCAAAATTCTCTCTGGAACAAAGATCTGGAGATTGCCCATACTCCATAACAGTAGAGGAGATACTTGTGAAAAGAAGGCAGAAATTGATGATTTTTGCAGCCACTTATGTTTAGCTAGGTGTTGAGGTCAGGGGTGGGATTCTCCCAGTTTAACAACCGGTTCGGTGATCGTGCACTGTGCGCATGTGTTCACCTTTCAAAATTATTTACCTTCTATGTTATTTCTGGGGAGTAACAAAGCCAAGACGCAGCAATCCGTTCTGCCGGCGCAAATCAGCTGAGAGGATATAGGTAAGTACAGCTCAGGGGCGGCGGGGGGCGACCTGATTGTCGGAGAGAACCGGTTCACTGCAATCTGATTATTGGAGCTAGAGGTTCTCCCAAACCAGGAGAATCCCACCCCTAGTTGAGATTTCATTGTTCTTTGAGCCATAAATGCAACCTTTTATGGACTCAAGTTGGTTTGACCAAACCTTATTGTTTTAATCACTTTGGAGTATTTCTTATTGTCTCTTTAAGATTGAAAAACTTTGGAACCACAAGCCTAAGCATAGCTGGGTGAGTTTCCCTTCAATCTGTTTAAAAAGAAGGGAAATCACATCTTTTCAACTTTGGAAAGAGCTTTTTTTGTAATATTTTGCACCATACAGCAGGGATTTTAGAGTTGTTTTTTAATAGTTTAAACCCTAAGGTTTGTGAAACTGATGTAAAGAAAGACTTTGAAATTAATTAGAAAGGGAAAAGTGAATCTTGTTTACATTTCAGTGCAAAACAACACTTTGAGGTTCAATTACCAAAGCACATGTTGACTACTTTAAAGGAAATATTTGATTTGTGGACTTGTGAAGTTCTTGAGCTTTATAACTCTTTATAGGAACCAAAAGTTGTAACTGAAGATTGATAATCTCTCTTGAAAACAATCAAAATGGATTTTAAGATGGACCTAAAAAATATAATTTACAATTTAAAAAATGGAAATACTAGGTGTATAAGCGGAATTGGATGATCGTTTAAAAATCAGAAAGAATATACAAATAATATATCCTAATAGTGAAGTGGGCTATTTTTAAAAAAATGAAATACAAGACATTTACTGATGTTATTTCATGAAAATTATAAATGGACTTGGATAAAAGTAACTAACACTTCAAGGGTAGAGTCAAAGATACAGGAAGAAAACAAGAATTGGACTTTCAACTACCCAAAGATAGCTGCAATAATAAAAATTAATACGGACTTAAAAAAAGAAGAGCAATCAGTGCAAAGTAAAAAAGAAAAAAGTGGAGATAGTAAGAAAAAAGAAGCAAGAATATAGTAAAGAAAAAGGAAAAAATAAAGAAGAATGCAAACAGTATTCTTTTAAAGGCCCTGACTGTGGTTTGAGCAAGAAGATTATTTCCTTGTCTCCCACTACTTAAGCCTGCCAGAGATCATTCCAGGCAGCAACTTGTGGGCAATCAATCTCCCGTCCTCTGTTTATACAATGAGAGTTGAAGAGTGGGTCTACCGACCAGCTCTTCATTCTTTAGTGTGGTTATCAGGTCTGCTTTTCACAGAAAGATGTTCAGTCGGCCATTTTTTTTTCTTCTGAAGCCACACAGAGTTTGCAGTGTGTTTTAAAAAATTATAAACTATTGACTATTCAGTAATTCTGCATAAATATGACCTAAATCTTGATCTCTATACATCCTAAAAGTAGGTAAAAGCACCCAATTAAGGCAGTGTGTACTTACTAATTACTGATTTTGTCAGATTTTAGAGAGTCTTGATTATAAAGAAGAATGTCCTAAAGAGTAGCTGTGGGTATAATCAAGAACTTGATTGCAACTGCACTATAACATCTAAGTACTAATCATACTAATCAAGGCATAGTTGATAAAAGGTATAAACACAGGAATTCTAGCATAGAAGGGGCCTCCAAGCTCATCCAGTTTATTATGTCCTGATGCAGATGCAGAAAACCTTTATTGTTTCCCTGGCTGTCCATCTCAAAGCATTCAGGATCTGCTGCCTTCCAAGGCTATCTACAGGTAGTCCTCAACTTATTACCCCAATTGGGACTGAACCGGCTATTGCTAAGCAAGGCAATGGGGAATTAATCTTGCTGTTGATTTTGCTATAGGGCGATATTGCTACTTAAACTGACATTGCCCTATAAAGGAGGAGGTGGGATAAACAGATGTTATAAATTATTGCTTGTTGACTGGCTGTGGCTTGCATCACAGAGGTAAATCACCAAAGGCTGTGTAACATAATAAAAAAGATACAGTGGGGCTATTGTAAAAAAGTGTCCTTTAAAGTTTAGCAACTGGAAGCCATAGTGGCCCCAAATTTGGAAATTTTCTGCGCAGCAGACAGCAGGTCTCTAGCTGTTATAGGAAATTGCTTATTATAGTTTAAATCTTTACTGTTTATTTTGTAATCCTTTGAATCCTTATGAACCCTAATTCTTTCACAGTCTGTTGGCTTCATATGGGACTGAAAATACTTACAAAAGAGAGTTTGTCTTCTAGTGTGGTCTATTTTCTTATGTATTGATCTACTCAATTTACACAGACCACAGAACTGCTAAACAATATAAAAGTTTTTCAATATTTAAAAAATATTCAAATCTGGAGAAATACCTGGGAGAAAAAGAATACCTTTTGCTGGCATCACAAAAACACTCATACAAGCTTCAGGCATATTTCTGAAAAGAGTATTCCACAACTGGGAACTCAGCAACAGAGAACGTCCGCTGTCTTGTACCTGGTTCTGGAGATTCACATCTTATTCCAGAGTGATTTCGCCCAGTAAATTTAACAATTTCAAGATGAGGATGAGGGATGAGCTGGAGATTTAACAATTTCAGGATGAGATGAGGGATGAGCTGGAGATTCTCATGTGATAACTTTGCTGTTGTTCAATCTCTAAGTCATGTCTGACTCTTTGTGACCCCATGGACCATAGTATGCCAGCCCTCCCATCCTCCATTGTCTCCCAGAATTTGCCCAAATTCATGTTCATTGTGTCACTATCTCACCATCTCATCATCTGCCATTCCCTTCCCTTTCTGTCTTCAAACTTTCCCAATATCAGGATCTTTTCCTCTCTTCTCATTAGGTGGCCCAAGTCTTTGAGTTTCAGCTTCAGTACCTGTCCTTCCAAAGAACAGACAGGGTTGCTTTCCTTTAGGATTGACTGATTTAATCCCTTTGCATTGCAAGGGACTTTCGAGAAGCTTCTCCAGTACCAGAATGCAAAAGAATCCATTCTTCAAAGCTCAGACTTCTTTTTGATCCCAACTCTCACAACCATACATTATAACTGAGAAAATCATAACTTTGACTATAGGCATGTGATTACTATCCTGGAACAAACCTTTAAATCTCTTTCCTTTCTGGAAAAAGCTCATCAGATAGCAGTGAAACCAGGTTAAGACAATTGTTTTAGAAGAATATCAAAAACCAAGGAGAAGGGTAAGAGAAGTGCAAAAGCATGGCAAAAGATGAAGAAAATAAACAGAATAAAGGTCGTGTCACTGGAAACCAAGATTATCCCAGTTCTAAAGCTGAAATAAATTTTGAAAGTCAGAAATCCAATGAAAATCCATTGAAGATAGAAAGTAAATCTGTTTTCTACCTTCACTGACAGACTTTCACTAAAGCGTTTTCATTCATGTTTGATTGGATGTAACACAAGTTTTTTCCTAAATACCATCTATTCTATTGTTTACTTTATTGCTGTAAATAAAAAAGAATTCAAAGGAGCTAATTTACATACTTGCAGTCAGAGCAGACTCAATTGCATATGCTTTAGTGTGACCAGTGATTCAATAGGAACAATAAAATCCATTTTCTACAAATCTGTGCATTTCCCTCCAGGAAGAGACAATGTTATTTTACTCCCATCTTTGCAGGGTAGAAAGCCAACAATATTGTCATAGGGTTCTGTTTTGTTTTGCTTTGTTTCTTTTTGGTGCTTTCAAGTTTGACATCTGGATAAGTACCTGCAGTTTTCTTGGCAAGATTTTAGAAGTAGTTTTCATTGCTTGCTTCCTTAGACTACGAGTGTATGAGTGGCCCAAGTTCACCTAGCTAGCATACCTAAAGTGAGACTAGAACTCACAGTCCTCTGGTTTCTAGTCTGGTGCCCTAACCACTACACCAAATATTTTCAGGTCATGCCAACTAAGAAAACGAGAGCCAGAATTTTATCTGATACATGTATCAAGCTGACTTTATGTTGGGACTTTATGTTTGTCATTGTGATTGTGAAAGCTGAACCCGACTGCTGAACTATTATAAACATGGAGAGAATTCAAGTTCAAGAAATCCAAATTTAAAGTTAGCTGGCTTGCCAATCCCAGATAACAGAGGGAAACAGCAAAAAATCTAGGAAAATAAAGATTGAGGAGCTGGCCAAAAAGTTGGGTTTTCTTTCTCAGTGGATTTTACAGAAGAATGCAATTTGCATTTAATTTTTTGATGTCCATTCCCCAGCCCCCCCCCCTCCAATGTTGGATGAAAGTAAGCAATAGGAAAAACCTGATGGCAGCGAAGCTAAAATCTAGTGAAGTTGGACAGCAACCAAAAGCAAATTGTTTAAAGATTCTATTTTATTTTATGGATTGGAACCTGAGCTCTTTGACTATCTTTTGTTTATATGTTTATGTGAGATCCAGGAACTGAGAGAACATCTACTGTACTCTCTGAACTAACACAAGTGAGATTAATAACTTTAATAACCATCTGTTTATTCCTTCTCTTTTTTTCAGTACAACTTTCTTCTTTGTTTCTAACCTAAAAATTTAGAATTCTTAATAAAGCAGTGATGTTCATTTTGAGAAAGGGATTCAGTTTTAACACACAACTCTTTGCCAGATCACATTATTGGAGGAAGAGCATTGCCACCCCCTCTTTCCTATAGAACCAAGGTAGGAAGGATTACTCTAGCAGTGTTCTTTAATGGATTCCTAGTGCCGCAGATGTGTGAGAGGAGAATTTAGAATTTATTCATTGCAATGAACAAGCATTCAATTTCACAGCTATTAAGATTGTTGTCTGAGCAGGGACAAAAATAGCCAAAGAAAATGCTTGATGCCTGGGAAACCAGCCCCTTGTCAGTCAACAGAAGTGCTGATTTACCACCAGCTTACCAAGTACCTAAGAACCAAGGGCACGGCTGCACAGGAAAACAACACCCAATGACTTAATAGCCAGCCACTAATGCCCCAATTAACAACTTAAAGCCACACACAAGCAGGCACCATATAAATAATACACACGGAACAATCCAGTACACACATCCTGGCGAGAGATGGTCCTTGAGGATGGGCTTCAGCACAAGTCCGAAAGCTAGGAAGAATAAACCTGTGGTCCCACTGATTGACTCAAATTGGATTATTCTGGGACATGTATATTTGTCTTAATTACAGAGAATTTAGAGATCCAGATGCCTCATAGGAGCACCTTCTTTGCTCAAGCCACACAGATTTATATCAATATATATTTTGATTGTTTGCCATCCAGAATCTCTTGAGATGAAATCCAAAGAAATTGGATGAATAAATAAATAAATGAACCCACAAAGAATATTCTCTGAAAAGATCTCTGGGGATAATTCCACAGTGGGTTTTGAAAGGGAAAAAAAGTAATTGTGAGATATACTAAGTGTAGAGTAGAAATAGAGAATTGGAAAATCAGAAAGAAAGTTCAAAATAATTGATAAATGCAATTCCAAATTCCTTCACCATATTAAAAGCACGGGAGTGCATGAAGTTTGATGGGAAGAAGGAAGTGTGCTAAGTTTAACTGCATTCTGAGTATTTCTGCTTCATTACATGTAAATTATCTTTGAGTAATCCAAAGATTTAAGTATTTTCATGGGATGTGTAACCATATGATAAAATAGAATTAAAATCCTGGAAAAGATAACAATAAATGCAGAGAGGCCAAGCATACTCACCATATTTTGTGTGATATGAATGTTATAGAGCAGGGGTCTCCAACCTTGGCAACTTTAAGACTTGTGGACTTCAACTCCCAGAATTCCCCAGCCAGCTTTTCTGGCTGAGGAATTCTGGGAGTTGGAGTCCACCAGGCTTAAAGTTGCCAAGGTTGGAGACCCCTGCTCTAGGTGATTTGGATTTCATCTCCCATCAGAAAACATGAGCAAGGGATTATAAGAATTGTCATCCAAACCATCTGGATTGCTTATACTTGGTTGAGGCAGATATTTTTATCACCAACAATAAATATGTCTGCTTATGGCACCTTAGTACAAATCCTTTGGGAGTTAGAAGGCAGATTTCCATTTCCTTTAATTAACATTTTTGTTCACTATTTTTAAAAATGAAAATCTAGAGTTGCATTCTAGCATTTTCTGAGCTTTCTATCCCCTCCAGTGGGATGTTGGAAAGAAATTGTATAAATGGGTTGGACTTTCTCAGTCAAGAAGGCAGCTCTCCAAAAACAAACAGAATCTGATGAAATTTGAAAAAAGGATTAAATTTGAAAATGAGCAATCTCATAGTAGGGAACCAGAAAAACGCCCCCAAAACTGTACTCCCACAAAAAGTGGAAGCTATTATATATAAACATGAAAAAACCCACACTCTCCCATACTGATGATGTTACCTAGTTGGAAACTGTCCACAATCAAGCAGAAAACTTCAGAGAACAGCAAGAATTGCACTTCATGTATCTTCATTTTATATTGTTTGATATTACGTAATTGAACTTGCAAATGATTTGCATTGCTAGGTGTGGAAGGCAACTGACCTATCGTTTTGAGATGCTTGAGAAAAATGTTTTTACAATCTCAAAAATGTCTATCAGCAAGAGAGCTTCACTGCTTCCTTTCTAAAATATCTTGTCTTCTAGAGATCTGTGCTTTAGGTTCTGATATTATTCTCTGTGGAAAGTATTCTTAATGAATGGATGATAGGGTCGGTTAGGATTTCCAATGACTGCAATAAATAAGCAAATCATCAAGCAAAACAGAAAAATGTCTTTTATTTCCAATTAAAGGTTTTATTCTTAAAGATAGCCATCTTTTCTTGAAGCAAATTATGCTTTTGACCCTGGATAGATCTTTGCTGTGTAACAGATGCTTAATGCAGCTTATAAGAAAAAGATGGTTGAAATGACAATGAAATGGAATTCGCTTTCCTGAGGAACTCCTCAAAACGAATAAGGGAAATTATGACCCAAATCATGTTTAAGCTTATCCTTGTTCCTCAAATCAAAATCATACAGCTAAATGACCCACATTTATCCCCCAAATGTTTGGCTGATGATGTTCATACAGTTCAGACTTTATAGGAAGACAATGGCTTCGGCAACTGAGTTCAAAATAGCTATACGGGTAGGCTTCAACTTTAAAACATTTATTTAGTGAATGTTCAAAGTTAAAACGGGACTGAAAAAAAGAGACTTATAACCATTTTTCACCTTTAAAATTGTTACAGCATCCCCACAGCCACCTGATCAAAATTCAGACTCTCGTCAACCAGCATAGATATGTTAATGATGTTTGCAGTGTCACTGAGTCATGTGATTCCTGTTTGCGACCTTCTGGCCAGCAAACACAATGTAGAAATCAGATTCACTTAACAAATGTGTTACGAACTTAATAACATTAGTGTTTCACTTAGCAACGGTGGCAAGAAAGGTTATACAATGGATCCAAACACACCCAACAACAGTTTAGCAACAGAAATTTTGGTCTCACTTCTGGTCCTAAGTCGAAACTACCCGTAACAAGGAGATATTACAGGGACTGGTCAAGTCTTTGCCAAAGGACTTGGAGACCCTTGATTTGGGATTCTTCTTCCTATTGTTTGCTCATGTAGGAATTTTCACAGTTCCACCCTGAAATTCTGCCAATGTATGAAAGACTGCTCAATAACCGCAAAGAGTGGAAAGCTCAGGCTGATGCATCTGAAGCAAAGATGGCCGCCTTGCAGGAAGAACAGAAGAAGGACCCAAAAGCAGATGCTCCTGGAGGTTAGAAATGAAATGAAACTTGGGATCTCTAATATTCTTTCTCCTTCCAGCTACTGGCTTGATGTAACATATCAATCGTGTGAGAGAAAGCGAATTCTGATAAAACTTATTAAAATATCAGAGTATCCTACATACAGGAGGAGTTGTTCATTTTGCTATGGTTAAGGCAAGAATAGAGGTTCCTTCTACAGTGGAAAGACTAATTTATGGCCCAAATTGCTCAATGGATGGAAGACATAATATGATTTACGATTTATAAACAAGTTGCTTACGTACATAGAATATGGATAAATTTCAAAGAAACATGGTCGTCCTTTATTGGACATCCTTTTTCCTTTATTGAAATTGTTACATAAAACTTGTGGAAGTTTAGCCATCCCATTTCATTCATCCTCATCGATACCAATTTTATAAACTTACCTCTTTTCTGTCAACAAAATTCTTCCTTTGTAGCAATTCCAAAATCCAATTAATTTTGACTTTCCTCACTTGGTTCAGGTAGCTTTTTTTTCATCTGATGATGATCCTGCAATTAAAACTGTGCCTGGCATGCAAACATTAAGTAGATGGTGTCAGATTTGGAAGCCGTATTAGCATCAGAAGCTTCCACGCTGCCACATTCTGGAGCATGGGAAGTCAGGAGGGGGGATTTCATAGAGCATACGTGGTTAGACCTAATAGCATTCTTCTTTAAAGTCAAGGTCATGTTATTCCTGCACCTGGCTGAGGAGTAGCAGAGGGAATGGATGGTGATTGGGGCATGTGATGGAATGAAGGGTACAGGGAGTGGATTTGTAATTTTGTATTTATTGGAGGAAAACCCAGAACTTTCAGATTCGGGTTTTCCCAGATGTGTCAATATAACTACTCTAATAAAAGGAAACTTTGAGAAAATGCCTATCTCAAAAGTTTTTAATTGGAGTTGGGTTTTTCTGGAACCCTGACAGATGGTTCTTCATAGCCAATTCTTAAATTGACATCCACTGAAGAGCTCAGCTAACCATTTGCTTTTTTTCTTTTTTGCAGCACCAATGGCCAATGGAGGACCTGTTACCTCGTCTTCAACTTGTTGCATTATTTAGGTCAACCCGTAACATTGTAAGATTACAATAGGTCAACATTACTTAAGGGCTGTTTCACACATACAGCATCAGAACTAGATTTGCCACGTGTACAGATGAACAAGAGCCATAGCAATGTGGATCTAGAGAAGCACATACGTATTTTCAAATGTGCTTCATGCAAACTCTGCATTTATACGTCTCCTTGAAAAACTTAAAGGTACCTAAATAGCTGAAGATTCTGCTGTATGTTCTAAAGTTGTTTTGGAACATGACATGCATATATGTTTGAGCTCTATGAACATTCTGCGTCACTGAACTAACTCTCTGCCTCCTGTGGTATTTTGTAGCTATATTAGAAATCTAAAATAATCTGCTTCTCGGGACTGTTTTATAAAATCAAGGGCCAATCATGGCTGAAGTAGTTTGAAATTAAGCAGACTCACAACAAAGCTTTGGGGGACCTAAGGTGCTCTCGTCTACAATGAATAATTTCAGAGCAGCATATATGAAGGAGAGACTAATCTGTAGATAGGATGCAATCAGCCATCAAAGGGAGAAAGATGAAGTCTATCCCCATACAAATCACTAGGGAACAGATCCACTCTGACCACAAATCCTGCTTCTGCAAGACATTAACTTGCAGTTCTTGTTTCAAATGTAGTCTAAAGCAGAGGTGTCAAACTCATGTAGTCACAAGTGTCACATGACATATCGGGACTTTTTCCCCTTTCGCTAAACTGGGGGGTAGGCGTGGCAAGTGCATGATACATCCAGCCCACGAGCCGGAAGTTTGAAAGCCCAGGTCTAAAGCCTGACATTAGCCTTTACTTCTTACAGAATACTTCCTTGTATTGAAGTAAATCCCAGGTTAAAACACCCATACACACATAAATGTGTGAAGCTTCTTTTCAGATGCAAAGCAATTATTTGTTGTGAGCAGTTTCTGCTTATGACCAAATAACTGCTAGAACTGTCCAGAAGACCTGGTAATTATTGGCAAATGCAGTTTATTTTCATGTCTGGAGTATAATGGGAAAGCAGAGCATATAAGCATTCTTGATTTGAAAAAAAAATTGTATTTATTGGCTGCCCAACTCCAGTAAAATAAATTCTGTAAAAACATGAGAGGAGTTGGGGACTGAGCTGTCCAGAATTTAATATGGAAGAGCAAGGACATCAGCCTGGTAACTAAAGAGATTATTCCACGCTATCGTGTTTCCAAAGCTACCTATGGCTGGACCATGAAAAAACTATTCAGGAAAAAAATTGACTTGCTTAAGCTGTGGTCTTGGAGAAGTTCCTAAAGATTTCTCAGTCAGCAAAGGTGACAAAAAGTACTGGAGCATACAGCACCAGACATATTGCTGCGGTGCAAAATCACAAAATTCTATGTTACAGTACTTATTTCAATCATTTCATCCTATCAAATTCACTGGAAAAGGAAGTTATCCTTGGCATGGTCAGCAGGAGGAAATGATGCTGCCAAAAACAGGGTGAGTGGATACTATCAAAGTCACCCCCAGCTAGAGTATAAAGGAAATGAAAAAAGCCATACAAGATCAGTAAATATGTAGAGAAGCTGGTCCAAAAAATCACAAAGAATCAGACATCATTGAATGGATAGCACCATCATATTACAAATAGGATAGCAATGCTAAAGACTAGTTTTTGGTAACGGATTGTATAATTGTAGTTAAATCTCACAAGTGTGTATACAAACTTAATTTGAACAAAATTATTTTTTAAAGTAAAACATTTAAAAACCTTCCATTTATTCATCTACCTGCCTTAAAACTTTCAATATAAATGCAATTCTCAGTTTTTTCTCAGCATACATCCTGTGACTAAGGAAACAGGAAATGAATGCAAGGTATTACTGGTAGGTAGTTTTCTGAGGAAAACAAAAACTACACATTCAAAGTTAAGAAAATCTACATCCAATATTGAGAATGAATTGGTGATCTGATCTTTCCAATTGTAAGAATTCACGGTCAGCGAAAGCTTGTAATTTTAATTCAACAGAATGCCACAAAAAGCAGAAATTGGAATATTTTTTGAATCAGACCAGATGTTTCTATTCTTAATCACATTAGCTTGCTTCACAATGGACCTCAGCAGTTTTATCTAGTCACAACGAAAACAGTTCTCCTTTAACCACTCACAATACGTATATAGCTTTCAACTTTTACAGTAATCATGTGTCTCCAAACAGCGTGGAGAATCTTTTAGTCTCCCTAACAGGAGACTAGTAGCTACCCAAGCATCTTTCAGATGCCTTGTTTGTTAACAAATGCGCCTTCTGATAATGTCACTATTATTTGAATATTGCCTTTCCAGCCAAGCTTAACCTGTGTTCATAGGTTAATCCTAACCCTAACAATCACAGTTCATCTACCTTTCATTCATTATTATAACTAGTACTGTAGTTTTTTTTATTTTAAAAACAGAGTATTTAGAAAAAAAATTAAAGTTTCAAATATATGTTCAATAATTGCAGTTTCAATTAATAAACATTAATATTAATTTATAATTATTGGGATTGCTTATTGTAGATAACATATGTACATTTAGAAAAAAATGTTATCAGTGAAAGTGAATTACCCCTTTCTAAACCTCTTAAAAAACATACACTTTTTCCCTCACCCAAGATCTGAGCTGCTGTACTTCTAATATTTATAATGGAATAAAACTTTGATTTTAATAGGCTTCACTTGATTTTTCAAAACCTTTCTTAAATTTGCAAATATAAAGAACATTACTTATTCTGACATAATGTCTTTATAATCCACGTCTGATTAAAAACTGAAAAGTAAAGAAAATCAAGAGAACCTCACTATATAAATCCAGGGAGCGAGTGATATAACCTGCCACACCATAAAATCAAGGCAAAAGCACTTGATGTCTGCCAATAGCTCAAAGGTTTACCAACAATACATTTATTTTTATTATATAATCTTGCTCCTCCTCCTTGCACATTATGCTATTGGTTTTTTAGAAGTTCTCCAGGTTCTAATAAATTTCAAGTCAAATAAGTCATAGAAGTTCTCTCTCTCTCAATATATAATACTAATAAAGGAGAATATTTATAACTCCGGATTGAAACAAGGAGTCCTTGGTGCTCTCTGAGGTTGGTTGTTTTCTTGAAGACATTTCATTATCCAAACTAAGTAACATCATCATTGCTAACATTATCACTATCGCTATAGAGTGTGTGTGTGTGTTTGTGTAATTTATAAAATTCCAGTCAGTACACAAATGGACTAACTATCGCTCTAGCACAGTGGCTGAACAGTTAGTGCTTTATTATATTAAAAAGTCAAGGTCCCAGCATCAACACGAAGACTTTGAGAATAAACTCAGATCAGCACATTGTATTTCATTTTGTCATTTTTTTAATTAGCACTATGCATACTAAGGAAGTCAACATTGTTGTGAATGTCTGTTTATTGATGTAAATAAATGTATTTTAGATGTTTAGAATTATCTACTTCAACATTTCAAAGATGTGGACCAAGGAAGTTTATTTCAGGATTGATTCTTGAGCTGAAAAAGAAAAAAAAAGCAATTTAGCAAAAACAGCAGCAAGCTACATCCTAAATGGACTCAGAATTTAAACAAATTTTTGAAGAAAGCTTTCTGAAATACACTGCTCAAAAAAATAAAGGGAACACAAAAATAAGACATCCTAGATCTGAATGAATGAAATATTC
>JANHFN010011115.1:0-14367 GCA_032468175.1 Toxicocalamus goodenoughensis
AGATTTGAAGTTGCCATTTGTTTGACCATTCTGATACATAGTCAAGATCTTTTTGAAGGGTAGCAGTATTGTCTGTGATATTGAACAGCTTTACATCATCAGCAAAGAGAACGTAGTTGCTCTTAATGTGATCTTCTATGGACACAAGTACATTATTGCTATTTGTAATATTAAGCGCTCATCCACCATCTGCCAAAGGCTTTAAGATGACACAACTTCTGGCCTCTGAGCTTCTTATCTATGCCAGTCTAGCATAAGGATGCAGGGATGACTGTATTGAAACAGACAAGGATTTATGAATGGGCAGAGAGACAGAGAAGGTAAAGCCACAGTTGGCCATAAGAGTCTAGGAATAAGAGTCTACATCTCCCAGGATAATGTTGCAGGATCCAATCTGAGTCAATCACCAGGACCAAAGTTTCAGACTCGTGATGCAGCCAAACTTTCAGACTTGTGATGCAGCCCATCTTCAGGGAACTTCTCTATAGCCAGAAGTTCTAGCTAGAAGTTTCCTGAAGATGGACTCCAGCAAAAGTCCAAAAGTTCAGAAGACAAAACCTGTGGTTCTGGTGACCGACCCAAATTGGATCCTATAATAGTTGACCTTCTCAATGTTACTCAGAACTGAGAAATTGAAATTGAACATACATCATGGAGCTCTTCAGTCAACAAAAATGTCAGTATGATTTAAGATGTCATTTCTCAGTGTTAATATCTAGCAAAACTCAAAATATGTTTCTGATCATTATCAAATACAGAAATAAGGACATAAGATTTTGCCATTCCTAGCCAAGAGAGCCATATCTAACCCAGTACAAATTTTCAGATTGTGATTTAACCTGACAAAAGAACCCTACATACATCTAGGGCAGTTATGTGTACTTTAGTAATTAGCAGATATGTTTTCATAGCCTCTCATTTCATCTTTTGTCAGCTCCTATGTCTTTGAGTAAAGTAACCTGAAGAATGAAAGCTCTGCCCGGCATGTCACTGAAATAAAAAACAGTATCACATATTTTCTGCCAAAGTTGGCATACTCCTTTGGTTCAGTTATGAAAAGAGTATGATTGAATATTAAGTTACAGGAGATTGTCATGCTTTTGATGCCTCTTCAAAATAAAATATGTCAGGATGATAAGCCTCCTGAAAAATGAAGATACAACGTATATTTTACATCTCAAATGGGAGAAAATGGCAAGAAGTTGACAAGCAGCAGAAAGAAAACAGAACTGCTTAACTCATTGTTTGCATCTGTTTTTACACAAAATGGAAAAAAAAACAATCCAATGTGTAAAAAAAATACTTGAAAATTCAGATTAGGAATACAAATCAAAATAAGCAAGAAAATGGTAAGAGAACACTTATCTACTCTAGATGAGTTCAAATCATCAGGACCAGATGGATTATATCCCAAAGTTCTGAAGGAATTGGCAGAACTCAGAACCACTAAACCATATCTTTGGAAAAAAGCTGATGTCATTCCCATCTTCAAAAAAGGAGAAAAAATGGATCCAGAAACTACAAATCTATCAGCCTGACATCAATATTTTGGAAGATTCTGAAAAAAGGTAATGAAACAATGAATCTGTGAACAGCTAGAAGCAAACCACATCACAGCAGAAGCCTACATGGGTTTGTTACAAGCAAATTATGCCAGACAAATCTTATTACATTCTTTGACAAAGGTACAAAATTAGTGGATCCATGAAATGCTATGGATATGATTTATTTGGCCTTCAGTAAGACATTTGATAAAACAGACTTACAACCTAATATGTGATAAGATAGAAAAATGTGTGTTAGACAGCATCACCACCAGATTAATTTTAAACTGGCTAACCAACCGCATTCACAACATGTAGACCTTAATGGAACTGCAACTACATGGAGGGAAGTATCCAGTGGCATAACCCAAGGCTCTATCTCAGGCCCAGTATTCTTCAATGTCTTCATCAATGATTTGGATGAAGGGATAGAAGGGGAACTTGTTGCATTTACAGACAACACCAGATTGGCAGGAATAGCCACCACTCCTGGAGATAGGTTCAAGACACAGAAGGATTTTGACACACCTGAACAATGAGCCCTATCTAAACAAAATGAAATGCAATGGTGAGAAAAATAAGGTTCTACATTTAGGCAAGAAAAACCAAATGCACAGGTATAGAATAGGTGGTACATGGCTCAATCGTAGTAACTGCAACAGGGATCTTGAGGTCCTAGTAGACAATAGCTTAGATATGAGCCAGCAGTGTGATGCAGCTGCCAAAAAGACAAAAAGCAGTCTTAGGCTGCATTAACAGAAAAATAAAATCAAGATCACATGAAGAGTTAATACCATGCAAAAAATGGCTGAAGGAATTGGGTATGTCTAATTTAATGAAAATAAGGACTAGGGGTAACATGATAGCAGAGTTCCAATGTCTAAAGGGTGCCACAAAGAAGACAGGGTCAACCTGTTCTCCAAAGCACCTGAAGACAGGACAAGAAGCAATGGATGAAAACTAATCAAGGAGAGAACCAAGCTAGAACCATGGGAAACTTTCCTGGCAGTTAGAACAATCAGTCATGGAATGGCTTGCTTGCCCCAGAAGTTGTGAATGCTCCAAAAATGGAAGTTTTTTTAAAAAAAACAACAATAAGAGATTGGACAAACATTTATCTGAAATAGTATAGCGTTTCCTGCTTGAGCAGGTGGTGGACTAGAAGACTTCCAAGGTCCCGTCCAATTCTGTTATTCTGCATAAAACAATATAATAAACAATGAATCACATAAACCATGTTATCAACAAGACTCACCTAGGCTGAATGTAAAGGACACTTCCATTTGTTTAAGAAGACAAAGCTAAAACTGCATTCTGATTTTCTATATGATGGAACCAAATGCTTAAAATTTTGCTTGTGCATATATGTTACCAAATAGGCTGAACTATCTCAAACACTATATTAATGTTTTATCTCTGAACTTAAACCTTAAAATCACACAAAAAGTAATGAGAATTAAAATCAGTGCGTGAGAATTCTGCAAGGAAAATGAATGCATAAATAGCATTTTTTTAAAATGTCAAAGAATATAGAAGCATATTCCAGGGCTTATAAGGGGCCATCTATAATGTATGTTGGATTCCATCCTCCACTCATAAATTAATTCCTTATTTAAAATAATACTAAGCTGTCTTACAAAATCCCTACTAAGGTAGTTTATTTAGTTGAGATTTGGAGAATTACAGTTCTATACAATATAGAAGGGGATAACTTCATGTACATATTACATACTGTAGTTATTAGGGAAGGAATCATAAGATTCCTCCAAAGTTGTATATCCAAGAAAGCAAAGTATTGAATTAGTGGAGTGAGACCACAATTCCAAATGTCACTAACATGTTTAATGGATGGGTCAGAAGGCTTCATATCACATCTTCTCAGAGGTGTGCACTCTGTTCCAATCTATTTTACAAGGAAGAAAAGAAATAATTCAGTATAACAACCCAGAATCATTTACAAAGGGTTTTATTGGTAGGATTTTTATGGGACAAAATGCCATTGAGCAGTTTAATGCTCAATGAATGCAAGGTTGAATAGTGAGGTTTATAAAAATCACTTTTATAAAGAGCTTTTTTTTAAATCACCTTTTCCGACCATGCAAGCAAACCAAAAAATATATTGGCTACATAAAACAGAATATAGAGATATCACAATCAATCTGGTTTGAAATACACCATAAAGCATTGTCAACATTCACCTTTAATTTTCACCTTTCTTTCCTTGTATTCTTGTAAGATTAAATTTTCTGCACTGAAATTATAGAGCTGAACAGTTCATTTCATATTATTTATAACTACTAGCAAGATGGACACTTCTGTTGGAATAGTTATTTTGCTGAATTTGACCAGGTGTATAACACACCAAAAATATATCAGAGAAGAACATTGAAAAAGATCAGGGAATGCATCTAAGTGTTATGCAATTCCTAAATATGCATAAGAATTAAGGAAACTGAGATTTTGCATGTAATCAAGGAAGTATTATAATAATACACACACAGACACATATATAAATTATAGCCAGGGTTGTTATGTAGGAAACCATCTCAATATTGGATGGAATAATAACCTTAGATTGCAGAAATGTAGTTTTCAATGAAACACAAAGAAAGAATCTTAAATTAGGATAATGTCAATTCTTGTCACATAAAATATTCCAACAGAATGTTTTAAACTGGATATTGTCAATGAGCAGAGGTAATAACCCTTCTTACTTTATAATTCTACAAAGTAAGAAGAATTTACTTTACTTTATCATTCTACAGACTAAGAGGAGTGTGTGTGTGTGTGTGTGTGTGTGTGTGTCTATGCATATAATATAAATATATATAAAATGAATTATATTAAATTATATTAAAATTATATCTACAATTTTAATTCTTAAATTAAGGAAATCAGAACATTTAATGTCCTATTTTACCCATTGTTGAATTCTCTTCAATGCACATGTATGTTCTCCTATATATTTAATCCTTTTGTTGGATAATAAATTATATCTCTCTTATGGTTGCTCAGGGTCTTCTAGTAAGTAATACATGAGCATATAAGAAAACAAATAAGCAGTCTTAGTACCATTTAGACAAAATGGAGAAGTCATACTATGCTTTATTTAATCATTTTCATGGACACAACTAAAAGTTGGGCTGCGTACTTCTGTTTTAAAGCTCCAGAAATTAATTGGGACTATTTCCCCAAATGTTATAATCTGACACATCTACTAAAATAAGCTGCTTGAGGAATTTTAACAGTATCTTTAACAGTAAGATAGAAGACAGTGAATATTCAACAGGAGGATTAAAAATGCAGGCTCCTTTGTCTGGACAGCATCTTAAATTGAAAATGCTCTCGGGGTAGAAAGGTTAATTAGTGTTATTTACAGAAAGTAATTTGAGAATCTATTTAACTTCAGCATCATGTAGAAATGAATCTGACCAGCTAAGTTAATAAATAAGGGTTTCTGCATACATGAGGCCAAGCACATAATCAACAGCTCCTTCTCCAAGTATTTAATTCCAGTAAAGGTGCTAGGAAGCCATGAAAAATTAGACTTCTATCAGAAAAGAAGCTAGTAATTTTAATTCAGCAGAATTAATGGAAATGATCATTTCCTCAATAAATAATGGAAATGGATCATTTTCCTCAATAAATAAATGAACGAGTATAATGGTTTTGACTCATTTGTTTAATTGTGCTCTGTTTATCTAGTTTTAGGACTTGTGAAGAAAACAGATTATATTTTAGGTTATATTTATACAGGGATATTTAAAATTCAAAAAGGATGACAATTTTTAAGCTTTACTAGATAAATGTTTATAGATGCATAATAGACAGAGACATTGTTCAAATTTAGACTTTTAAGACTACACTTAAACTATGTTTATAGATGGACAAGTTTGTTTTGCTTTCTTCCATTTTTTTTGAAGAAAAAAGCAAATAATGCAAAAAGAAATTTGCAAAATATGGGGAAATTCTTACCAAAGCCTCAAACCAAGTAAAACCCCCATAACCATTTCCCATTTTTCCTCTTGCCTCATGCATAGGTTTTCTTCAGTTTCCTGTCACCTATAATATCCAGAAAGTAACTGGATATCATAGGTGACAGGGTTTGCTGCTATACTGATATTTAATGGAGGTATTACAGAGCTTTCATTTTTGTTTTAGAGAAAAGGAATACAACCATATAGAGTGTGGCTGTTTTATCAGACCCAAGCCCATGGACATAGCAAAATCCAGTTAAGTTCAGTCCTTTATTTGCATCTAATGGACAGAATCTTGCCAAGCTAGAACTTCTATCTTCTAGACATACAGTATGCTTTCTAGATATATCCTGAAAGATTCTGGGGTGTAGTTATCCTGAATTTCTTCCCACACCCCTGATGCAGTTTGACCAGTGGTGGGCTGCAACCAGTTTAACAACCGGTTCTGTGAGTGTATGCTTCACATTAAAAAAAACCAGCAATTTGAATTTCAACTGCTTACCTTCTAGGGCAATCCCGGTAAGTAGAACAGCAGAGGCACAGAAATCAGCTGTGCCACGCGAATCAGCTGAGCCAGAAAGATAGAAATATGGGACAGGATAGGATGGGTGGGCAGGACCAGCTGATGATCACAACTATCAGTTCACTAGAACCGGTCCGAATTGGCAACAGCCTACCACTGAGTTTGACCCTGCATTGCCTCTCTCTCTGAAAAATAATTTGCGTTATACTCCTGTGGGTATACATGTTTTCAGATAAAACAAATGCAATTAAATAAATAAACCTGTTGATTAGTATTCTACAACATATCAGCTGTGAAACCAGATCTTTGAAGAAGAGGGAATCTGTACAGTGATGAACAGAGAAAACAGTGTAAGATGATGATCACTGTTACTTCTAATACATTGGCTTAGAATATGGTTAATTGCTGAAAGAAGCAAAGTACAATACATTTACATCAATTTTTCCAAACCTTGATAACTTAAAGATGTGTAAAGTTTAATTTCTGAACAGTTATGCTGGCTGGGGAATTCTGAGAATTGAAGTTATCACGATTGAGAAATATTAAACTAGGACCGGCATTTGCTTTCAGGAGATCATGCAGCTTGCCTCTGTTCTCAAACACATGAACAACATCAAAGCCGCTGGGCAGCTGAGATAGATACTGATTAGATTGCATGCCAGAATGTGATGCATGTATCAGAAAGAAACATAATTAACTGGGGCAACAGGTCAGAGAGATGAACAAGAAAGAAGCAGAGTGTGGGCATAGTCTTTGAAAATCAAGCCATTCCAGTCTTGTTAACTGTAATGTAAACAAAATGTCATGTTATCAGCTTGTCAGGCTAGCCATACCATTACAGAATAATATTTGGGGGTGGGAAAGAGAATTACAACATTATTTTCTTTTGGGGACAAGAAGCTTACTGCAGTCAGAATGAATTTAGGGAACAATATCTATGATCTAAAATTGGTGGGCAATTCCAGGGAACTCCAGTTCCACAGGGAGTTAAGCCACAGTAGGTGGGATGCAGATCCATTTTTTTCTTGCATTTTGGAAGCTGTGCTTCCCCTAATGTGACTTGGTCAAAGTTGATTAGGGACATCCATGACAGAGGTGGTATTCAGCAAGTTCTGACCAGTTCTAGGGAACTGGTAGCAGAAATTTTGAGTAGTTCGGAGAACCGGCAAATACTATCTCTGACTGGCCCCATCCCCATCTATTCTCTGCCTCCCAAGGCCCAGCTGATCAGCTGGGTCTTCTTTTGTTGCCCTGAACAGGAGAACGGAGCTGAAAAGCAGGTTAGTGGGTTGAGGGAGGGAATGGGATTTTGCAGTAACTTACCCCCAGGAGTGGGGAGGGAATGGAGATTTTACAATAATTTCCCCCTGCCATGCCTACCAAACAATGCCCACCAAGCCATGCCCATAAAACCAGTAGTAAAATTTTTTGAATCCCACCACTGATCCATGATAGTTAGTTTATTGTTCATATTATTCATTGTTGGTGTTATTAGTATACTTATATGGTGCTTGTGCTTTCTTGTTTATCACCCAGAACCTCAATAAATTGAAGTGGCCTATAAATATTGTGAAATAAACATATGCCATTCAACCCAATCCCTACTATTTTTTTATTGAATACCCCATCCAACATTAAATTTTGCCTTCCTGTTATCTGTTGTTTCAGGAATTCTGTTTCCCTAAACCAAGATGAAGAAGCAAGTTATAGCTATCCTATATTTTTTGAGAAATCAGAAGCATGACATTTCATTGTCCAAATTCTTGCAGTGCTTATTCCTTATTAAGCCTATAATGTCTCTTCTGAAACTAAATCTAAACCTCACAGTTCATGACTATCATACCTAACTTAACTTTCATATTTTATTTTCTATATAGAGTTAACTGTTAGCATTTTTTCCCTCCAGAAGTTGAACTGGTAGATCATGCGTCGTTACAGTAACTGCTTTCTGTGAAACATTGTGGGAAGCAGAGAGGGGAGGAGGACTTGAACTACTGAAATAATAGCACAACCCAGATGCAGAGGTCATGGGAAGAAAACATTTCAAAGAGACCTCATCTTAAAGTCCAAGAAATTCTGATGTTAAGAAATTCAGATATCTTAGGTTCATATTTCATCTGGAAAGCATTTTTCTTAAGCTTCCTGAAGAGTTGCTGCCAGTCAAGCTTTAGGAGCCAAACAGTGCAAGTCAAAAATAAATCCTATTGAAGGCAAAGTACTATTCATAAACTAGGAGCCCCACAATAGGACACTTGCAAAGCAGGATAAGGCTTCAGTAACAATGTTCAACAGCAAGCATATGAAAAATAATCTCTGGCTACATTCTGATCATTTTGATTGCATGATATTTCTTGATGGAACAAATCATTCTGAACTTGTTGAAACAGAGTTTTTATTGATCTGCCAGGAAAGTCAAATACTGTCCACATTTCTTGAACATACAGCTATATTGACAAATTTACGAAATGGATACCTTTGTGAAAAGCAAATAGAAGTGCAGGAACAATGGAAAACCCTTTCCGTTAATACAATATATCTCATGTTGACCAGTTTAAAAAAAAAATGAGAATCGTGACAATTAAATGAAGATTTTTTTATAATGACTGCACTTGAGTGGGAAATTGTGAATATCTCCATCTCTATTTCACACTTCCTGAGCCTAAATTTAAATCAAAATATAGGTACACATTGGCAATGATTTGTTGAATAAATCACAAAGCTAAGTCAAAAACTCTGATTTAGAAATCTTTGTGACTAAATTCACACATCACATTAAGCCAAATAAATGCCTATTATTAAACATGCAGTGCCAATTGACTTTATAAAAATCCTGAAGTAGAATTGGTGAGATACATTGTAAAGAATGTCTGCAGATAGGCACTAGGAATAAAATCTTGAAAGTTGCTTATGAAGTGGGGAAAAGAGTCTTGAAACAACGAAAATCTCTTGCCCATCTTTTGCCCTGGATATCACAATTGCAAGATTTTACCAAAGATAAAATAGTTCCAATAATCCAGGCTATATTTTAAAATGAAATCAGCAAGGTGATGCACAGTTGTCTAAGACACCAACAAACATAAGAATCAAGGATTAACATCTAGAGATTTCATAGACACATACCTAATATTTTAATATAGTTTGTAAACATGCATTTTCCTGTAAGGTGTTAATTTCCTCTTGCAACTCAATTAGATATCAGCTTGTTAAATGTTAATGAAGTGATAATCAATTTAACCTCACTCCTTGTGTCTCAGTGCACCTCAGGCTCAGAAAATAACAATCCGGCACTGCATGCTTGGCATGTCCTATTACTTAAGCAAATTAATTTTGATTACTTTGGGGATTCTGTAGGATGATAGGTTCAAACACAACTTTGTACAGACATGTGCTTTACTTGAAGAATTTCAGTAGCTCTTCCTGTTTCTTTAACAGGTCTTATTCATGCTGATCAAGTCACAGAGTGGAGTTGTGACACGTACATGTGATAGACTTCTTTCTGATTGTAAATTAGATGAGAAGTAGCTTTTTAACAAATTATTTTTGGTCTGTGATCAAGCCAGTGTTGATTTTCTTCCTTGTTTTCCATTTTTAAAGCATCTTATTTGGAGGCAATAATCTTTTGAAGGCACATGTGGTTGATGCCAGGGGTGGGATTCTACAGGTTCGCACCTATTCTCTAGAACCAATTGTTAACATTCTAAGCAGTTGGGAGAACCGGTTGTTAGAAAAAGTTACTGGCCTAATCCTGTAAGGAAGGCAGGAAGGAAACATTCTGGTGTTGCTTACAGAAACTGCCTCTCCAATAACTCTTATTACATTCTTGGCAGGACTAGACTTCCTGTCTCTGGAACTTCTCTGGAGTTTTTTTTCCTCCTTTGCTGGTACTTTGCTTGTGTGGAGTGACCATTCAAAGTTACAATGGCACTGAAAAAAGTGACTTATGACCATTTTTCAGACTTACGACTGTTGCAGCCATAAGAGGCCAGGTGAGGAGATGCATGCCTCAATGTGAGTGATGTAGAGCTGGCCACGCCCAGCCAGTCACATGACCACCAAGCCATGTCCACCAACTAAACCACGCCCACAGAACCAGTTGTTAAAAAAATGAATCTCATCTCTGTTCCTAACCTTATATCCACCCAGGAAAATGTCTATGGAGATTCTCAGTCATCCAGGCCATGGCTGTCCCAAAGGTGCTTTCTGGTTGAACCAGAAAGTCCAGTTGCTTCTTGAAAAAGTACCTTTGGGACACCCAGGAAAAGCAAAATGAAAGAACAAGAAATAAAAATGGATTTTAAGGATGGAATTAAATAATCTTGTGGAGGGGGTTCTCCCTTCCATTTTTAATAATGAAGAGCTTGTTTACATAATAAGGCACATGGTGGGAAAGGACAGATAATGCAATAAACTCACTTGACTTCAACATCAAAGCCCTGAGGAAAAGCAATAGTTTTTCTACCCACAAGCAGACAATATCTCTGGCATTATGAAAAGCTTATAATCTGGTTTCTCTGACATCTGACTGCAGGGCTTGCTGTTTGAAAAAATAAACTTTGCCTAAATTGGACTTCTGGTCTCCTTCAGCAGTCATTCTGAAATGAAATGAAAGTTATAAGGACATATTCCCACAACCTCCATCTTTTCACAATGATTTTATTAAACTACTTATAATCTACTACTATGCAGATTTTTTTTTAAAAAAATACTAAGATTCCTGTCCCAAGTTTAACCATCTGTATAAAAAAGAAGAAAAGAGTTTAAGTAAAGATGAAAATGAAGCTTGCAGGATTAAAATAATCACAGAGAAAAATGATAAATAGAAAATTGTAGCAAAATAATTTTTAAGTAAATTTTAAAACAAAAAAGAGGAAGATGAACATCTAATAGAAGTAATTTCAATATATAGGTGACAGACAACTAAAACATGCTGAAAGAAGTTAAATAATGCAACATATAGAATTTAAGATATTTAGTTTATATAAGTGACAGAGAACTAAAACATGCTGAAAGAAGTTAAATAATGCAACATATAGAATTTAAGATATTTAGTTTTGATTAATGGAGAAGTTAAGAATGGGCTCAGATTACCACACACAAAGTTTAAAAAATGCAAAATGTAGCAAAACCATAATACAAGAACTGCCCCCTCCATTTCTATAAGCATGAATTAGTTTCTTGCTTAAATTACTATCAAAACCTACTATCATATGTAGGAAGATCTCAAAGAAAGAGCAGAGAGAAAAAGAGAGAGAAGGGGTGTGGGGGGGCAGAACTTTTAAAAATATACAGGGGAATGCCTGAGCAGAAATTTAAAGTAGCACTTCCATATATACTAATTAACTGCATGTAACAACAACTTCCTTTCACACAGAAAAAAAACCCATACTAATCATATCTCTCTTTCCAGCAGAATACCAAAAGGGAGGAAGAAAGAGTCAGTTTGACATAGGAGAGAGAGACAGGAACAGAAAAGAAAGTTTAGAAGTTAACAAGTTAAACAAACATGATCAAATATGAGCTACAGCTTCAATTATTGTTTACTTTGTGGAAGTAAGGGTAGAGTAAGGTTCAATAACTACTCCACCTTACTGCACCCGCCAATAGGGAGCACATATAACCTCGTTGTGAATATGCTGCGTATCGGTGGACAAAGTCACTTACATTTATTGTGCGGTCTATGTCTTGCAAGATGACCTGGAAAGAGTTTGAGGAAGGGGGTAGGACCCTCTCACCTGCTAATTTGGCCACTTGTGTATTGGTTATATGCCCTTCCTGCCTTATTAAGACTGGGGTGGAAGTGGATTTATGATTAGGATTGATAGTTAACTCCTTTTTGAAAGAGGGAGTGGTGCTACTGACTTTTAAAGACCTGGTGATATGACGCCCTCCTCAAAGAACTATCACTCAACTCAACTAAGCTGAACACTTTTCATCCAGTTCAAATATTCCTTTTGAGGGAGGATGGTGAATATATGGTTGCATGGCAACTTCAGAGAATCCTGGATGATTATCTAGATTCCTTTTGGTCCATTGTATTTAGGCCAGGATTTGGGACTGAAATAGAATTGATTGTGCTCATGGATGACCTTTGGTAGGAGCAGGGTGGAGGTAGTGCATTCTTGACCTCTCAGAGGTGTTTAATATTATGGATCATAGTATCATTCTAAGCCAGCTTCAAGCACTAAGGATGAGCAGCACTACATTGCAGTGGTTTTCTTCTTTCTTCCAGGACCAGTTCCAGTTATTGTTGATAGGAGTAAAAAGATCCAGCACATGGCCACTATCTTGTGAGGTGCCTCAAGATTTGGTCTTCCCTCCTCTCCTATTTAATATCCACTGACTGATGTTGTATGTTTTTATTGTTTGGATGTTTGTATTGTTTTTAATTGTCTTAACTGTCTTATAGTCTTAGAACTGTAAGCCACCCAGAGTCACTTGGCTGAGATGGGTGGTTATAGAAATGGAATAAATAAATAAAAGCATAAATAAATAAGAATCAGATGTACTCAGGGGTGGGCTGCTACCGGTTTGCACTGGTTCGGGAGAACCAGATGTTAATTTTACATCTTGTGGGCCGAACCAGTAGTTGCAATGTCTGGATGGCCCTGCCCCTACCCCACCCACCCCTCCCAGGAGTGTCCATGTGGTCTGTTTTAGACCCTAGGTAAGTGCAGAGCCCATGCGGAGGCTCAGGGAGGGTGAAAAATGGGCCTCCCAGAGGCTTCAGAAGGCCGGAAATGGGCCTCAAGGAAAGCCTACAGAGCCTGGAGAAAGGGAAAACAGGCATCCCAGAGGCTCCAGAAGGCTAGAAACAGGCCCATTTCCAGCTTCCTGGGAGCCCCGGGAGCCCGGGGAAGCTGTTTTCATCCTCCCAGAGTCTTGAGGAAAGCCTCCTGGAGCCCAGGAAGGGCGAAAACATCCCCCCTGCTGTGGTGCAGGAGGATGACTAGGCCATGCACACCATGATCATGCCCATCCGGCAACTGGACAGACAACCGGTTGCTAAATTTTTTGAAGCCCATCCCTGCACTGAATAGATCCCCAAACACTGCTAATGCCCACTCTTTTACTTTAAAAAAAAGTTTTTTCCTCTTATTTTCAGTGAACCTAGGGCAACTCAGTTCTAAATTTCAGAATTTTAAACTTCTTACTTGATAAATATATCTGGATCAGACAACAGAAACAGCTCCTAGTTCAAAGTATATTCAGAAAATATACTAAAACTGCCATTTTTTCCTGCAAAAATCCAGACACCCAATAGATGGCAGCAAGGAATCAGATTTTTCTGTATGTTTTTTTTGTCAACTAGTGGTAATCTGGATTTGTTTACTCCCCCACCCCTAATCCCAATTAAATAGGCACAATGTAAATTTTAATAAAATTAGATGGGGACAGTTTGCCTTATCTGCATTTTCTCTGCATAGAAAATGAAATTTGCTTTTGTATTGGTCATTTATCACTTGTATTTATTTATTATTTCAGAATATTTTTACTGCATAAACAGCTACAAATTCTTGCTTTTCTTACATTTTCATTTAAAAGTCACTGCCTGATAAATTACATTTTAATTCTAAAGTATTATTTTAATTCTTACCTGAGTATCTTTGCATGTTTCTTTCAAGCCAATCTTTTAACATCTTGGGGGGGACACACACACTATCATTACTATGTTTATTTTTTCACTGTTTTAGAAATCTGATCCAATTTTAGGAATATATTGAATTGATCTGAGGATTCCTTAGGATCTAATTACTTAGGAATCCTTAGAAACCAATTACTCTTTTAGGTTAAAAGTAAATACAACCTTGTATGGTTTCCCATATTCTCAGTTTTGTAAAATAAAATCAGAATAATAAATTGACCTTCAATTTATTCATTGAACATCAATTAAATAATTTTATACTTTTTCCATGCAAGCAAGAGATGGCATAACCAAACACTTCATAAATATGAATTGGACAACAGTTGATCTATAGTCTTGCTATATCACTGAATAGGAATTTTATTTCTGTTTCAGTGGGAAAGGTTAATCAGCAGTCAAATTTTAAGGAAATATAATAAAGCTTCTGAGAAAATGTCTCTTTAATGATTCTTGCAATTGATTATCAATTCTCAACTCTGCTATACAAAATTCAGCAATGATTTTCTTTTCCAAATATGACAAAAGCTGTATACAGTACATGTTCTGTCTCACTAGTGATCTTGCTGTGAGAAACCAATTAATTAACTAACTAGAACAAAAATATGAAAGCAAAAGCAACAGGAATTAAAAGTCTTGTCTGTCTTAACCTTTAGCAGACTTTCCAGAAGCTGTCTTCAGCCG
>JANHFN010011213.1:1419-14359 GCA_032468175.1 Toxicocalamus goodenoughensis
AGCCCCCCCCCCCCCCCGCATTGCATTCCCCTGGTGTTGCGAAGTGATCCTTTTACAGAATCTGAGAATTAATAGGAAATATGCATTTAATTATCAGTGGGACTGAAATTAAGAAAAGAAGTTTTATATACTGATTTAGTTTTTATCACGAAAGTTAGTGAGCCACCTCATCACCACATTATATGTTATGTATGCTGCTAAAAATATTCATTGAAAATAGTAAGATAATAATGATAGCAAATGCATTTTTGTTTCACTTTTTTCTGTTGCAATTCTGCTATATCAGATCTAAAGAAAAGGAAGACAGGCAGATTTTATAGGATGATACTCTTATGTTTTATTACACAGTGAAGAAACTATTTTTTGCAAAGTTGAATTAAAACAAGATATGTTTTAATATGTCTGTAATGAATGGGGATTTATTCCAAGATGGTCAAACATGAAAGCATTAAATAAAAATGTAAATTAACTCTTAACTTTTAAATCAAAGTGTTGGATAGAGAAATAGGAAATAGGGCTGATAAAACCCTCAGCAGCCAATCAGGAGTGAGGAACGAGGGTGGGATTTTATGAAGAGGAAGTGACCAATTCATTTTTTATGGTGTGTTTTGCTGTTATTGTGGCATATCTCATCTCAGAGGCTAACTAGGTGCTAGTTAAAAAGAAAACCCCACCCATGAAAAACCTTAAACCATTATAATAACTTACAAAAGCTAGATGTAAATTAGATTAGAATTTGATGTTTTTTCATGAGTTATAGAGTGAGATTCATACATGAGTTTGTTCTGACTTCATTTTGTACAGGTGTGTACATTTGTGTTGTGATGAGATGTATCAAATTCAGTGCAATGCCTGCTCAATTCTTCATTTTTCCACACTTTTGCTCCTAGTTCTTTAATCTTGAAATATCAATTAAAGGGTTGAATTCTTAATGAATCAATAACTCTCATTAACTCTTTAGGTATGGAATATCGTATCTGATTAGACCACTAGGCAACAAGATTATCTATGGGAAAAGGAATTTCTTTGGAGTGAAAATAAATTTATTTGAAACACAATGGCAGAAATATTTCTGAATTAACGTTTTGTAGAAACTATGGAAAGCTGTAGAGTAGTAGGTGAGTTTAGGGATCGTCTTCATGGGACTAGAAAGTTCAACCCACCACTTCCTATGCATGAATGCCTTCTTATAATAGATAAGTATTTAATAGACATGTATGAAATTCTCTAAATACCATCTAGAGTAAGACTGGGGCAACAATGTTATGAAATAGAGAGATCTAGTCAGTGGTGGGATTCAAAAATTTTTACTACCAGTTCTGTGGGCGTTGCTTGGTGGGCATGGCAGGGAAAGGATACTGTAAAATCTCTTTTCCCACCCCATTCCTGGGAGAAGGTTACTGCAAAATGCCCTTCCCTCCCCACCCCACCAACCTGCTTTCCAGTTCCGTTTTCCTGTGAAGGGCAACAAAAGAAGACCCAGCCGATCAGCTGGGACTTGGGAGGCAGAGAATAGATGGGGGCGGGACAGGTCAAAGGTGGTATTTGCCAGTTCTCTGAACTACTCAAAATTTCCACTACCAGTTATCCAAAACTGGTCAGAACCTGCTGAATACCACCTCTGGATCTAGTCTTCCTTCTCTGAAACTGATATTAGCTAGCTCCAGAAACAAATGGAATAATCCTTCCTGGGGAATAGTCAGGGGGAAGGGAGTACAGTCAGACAAAGAGATTTAATTTCCCACTCTCCCATCATGCATTGTGATTTCAGTCCTGGTCCCTACATTACTAACATTTGAACAATAAAATGCATGCACTCTCCATATATACTAACTTCTTGTATATTTTAGTGATACACATTCTGCATTTTCATTGCAGATTAGTTAAATGTATCATTTATATATTTAATGATACATTACTGTACGTATGATTAAATTAGCCAACAATTCATTAAAAAATTAAAAAGGATACAAAAACCACAAAACCAGCCAAGAACTGAAACCTAACACTAAAAATTTAAACTGATGTCAGTAGGAAAGTCAACAGATGGAATCAAAATCCTTCCTAAAGAGACATTTTGTCAGTCAGCAAAACTGAAGTCTCATCCTGATATTCTTCCAACATCCAAGAATTTCATATCAAGGATACAATTGGTACCATTCATGTTTTGCCCACTGATGGAACTTCAAGCAGAAGCAGAAGCCCGCTAACTAACTTAGAGGCAAGACAGTATAGTCTGCAGAAATTTTGATTTGTCCAACGGTAATGTCGGGTTTCAAAGACCCTACCGGTTTATCTCCTGGAGTGAAACCCAACACATTATCTTGGTTGGGGAATGAACATCTGATCCTGCCATTTCCAATATGACTTGGTGGTGGAACTTGGTCGTGGAACGTTTCCCATTTTTGCAGATCCCATCCTGGTCCAACTCATCTATCCCATATCGGCACAAACATGTGACAAGGATGGGGGTGGGAGGAGATTTATCCCTCTGACTCCTCTCATTTCCTGAAACGAAACACAAAGACTCATTGGGGAAGTTAAGTCACAGCCCAAGAATTAAAACCACATTCTGTTTGGTGATTAGTTGTGTTTAGAATTGCGGGGTGGAGGCATGTAGGACTAATGGGGAGGACAGATGTTAGTTAGCTGCATGGGGTGGAGCTGCATGATAAATTGTGCTGAGAGGTGAATGCTCTCATCGCTGACTTTATCCGGTATAACCGTTGTGGCCATGTTTGAAGGAAACGAGCAAAAATAAACATACCTATTTACAACAAATCCTGTGAGTAATATAGTTTATTGCTATAATTCCTACAAGTTCAAACGAAGGCTTACAGAAAGTCAGCGCTGTCCTTTAATTTCAAAAACCTAGTTTACTGTGAATAATGGCAGAGGGCACAGATCCAGAATGGACAGTGGAAGAAGGCATAGAAGTGGCTGAAGATGATGGTGGAGAAAGCAATGAAAAATGGACTGTGGGAATAGAGAGAGAGGAAGTGCCATTGCCAGTACCACCTGTGGTAAAGCCTAAAAAAACTAAGGTGCGATTAAGTGACCCAGACCATGGCTTAAAGGAGGAAAAGGGAAAAGAATATAGGCAAAAGGAGCATCCAATAGATTGGAAAGTGAAACATTGGCCTTGGTCGATGAAAGTCAGTGGGCAGTTCCAGGAAGTGACAAGTTAGAAATGTTAAGGATACAATTCGGAGAGGTGACTTTAAAAGAAACAAAGGAGAGGGGGACCTTGATTCGGAAACAAGTATTACACCTGAAAAGGACCCTTTATATTTATCCAGTCCATTAGGGTTTCAGGAGTCTGAGGTTGGGAGAGGATTGGAAAGATCGGACTTACGTTCTAGGAGAATGGAGGATAGAAACATAGAGGAAGATACTCGATCAGTAGACCCACAGGACCTGGATTATGGAGCCTGTTGGGGAGGTCCAGTACCAGGGAGCTGCCCCCCCCTCCTCTAACAACCACATTTGATGGGAATACAAATGAAGTGGGTATTTTCTTAAGCCAAGTATTAAACCATTTTGATTTATACTCCCATTATTACCACTCAAATTGGTCCATGGTAGTGGCCGTTACCGGAGTGTTAGTGGGAGAAGCATACGAATGGGCATCTGATCTATATCGCCATAGAGCGGAGGAGTTGGGGGATATAGGATGATTTTTGGATGCATTAAGAAATTGGTTTGAAGATACATCAGCAGACAAGAAAACAGAAGAGGATTTGTTAGTTATAAAACAAAAAGGGGACAGCACTGGAATATGTAAATGATTTCCGATGAGTGGCTAGTAAACTCCCTTCACTACTGGAGAGTTTATTAACTCATATATTTAAAGAAGGAATGGACCCTAAACTACATCAGGCTTGTTTATTTAGAGCTTCGTATGCTACATTGACTGATTGGTATCATCTGGCGATAGAATTAGATGATGGTTTATGTCGTTTGAAACCGAGGCTGGAAGGATTTATATAACCACGAAAGTTTATAAGTGCAAGCACAAAACCACAACCCAGAATATTATCAACATAAAATAATAGAACATTTAAATGTTTTCACTGTGATAGACCAGGGCATCAGGCTATGGATTGTCCAATTCAACTTATGACAGTGAAAGGTCCCCAATCTGGTTCAGAATTGAATAAGACTAAACCAAGTAGATGAGATTGCCATGACCAAGACAAGGCGAGGGGAGTAATAGTTAATTCACCAGATATTCCAGCGGAAGATGAAAGATCTATTAGGCAATCTACTATGGATAATGAGATACCAGATGACTCAATGGTAAGTAAACCCATTCATCATTTTATTTTACCTGTGGATTTATGGAATAAATGGACTGATCAGGGAAGTAAGGTGGGGGCGTTGATAGATGCAGGGTGCAGAAGATGTTTAATAACTCAAGCAGTGGTTAATAAATTAAATTTGAGAGTTATTAAATTGGGTGTTCCTGTTAAATTTGAATAGGTGGATGGGTCTATATTGAGTGGAGCTCCAGCAACTCATAGAACTGAATATATTAAAATGGTGATGAGGGAGCACTGGGAGTGGATTTCTTTTGTGGTGGTTCCTCACATGAGCAAGGCATTAATTCTGGGACTAGCTTGGCTTGATAAATGGGAACCCACTATACACTGGGTAGGGGGTTATCGTAAATTATGTCCAGCCATGGGTCCTAATCCACCATGCCATGATGATGACTCACCTCACCTTTCCAATACTACAAAGCAAGTAAGAGAGGGAACGCTTACCAAAAAGGCCTATCCAATTGAGTATGAAGTCTTAGCAGATGTATTTAAGGAAGATGGTACTGATGGTTTACCACCCATCGACCTATGGATTGTGCCATCGAATTGATCCCAGGAGTGGCATTACCCAAACCACAAATGTACTCAATGACCCAAAAGAAATTAGAAGAAATGAGAAAATGCATTGATAAAAATTTAAAAAGAGGATTTATCACTCCAGGAAGGTCTCATATGGCAGTACCAATGTTATTCCGGGAAAAAAAGATGGAGGATTATCGAGGGTTAAATGTCATATGTGTAGAGCCATGGTATCCATTACCATTAATGAAGGACTTACTAGGTACACTAGCCAAAGGACATATATTTACAAAACTTGATTTGAGAGAAGCCTATTATAGAGTAAGAATTCGAGAAGGAGATGAATGGAAAACAATGTTTAATTGCCCTCTTGGTAATTACTACTATAATGTTATGCCATTTGGGTTACAAGAAGCTCCAGCAGTATTCGTGCAATTGATAAATGAAGTGCTACATGAACATTTGTATAGAGGTGTTTTAGTTTATTTAGATGATATTTTAATTTATTCTGATTCTAAGCAAGAACACATTAAATTAGTCAGACAGGTGCTTAAAAATTATTGGATGCCCAACTTTTTGTAAAATTATCAAAATGTGAATTTCACACTAAACAATTAGATTATTTGGGGTATTGTATTTCGGAACGAGGAGTGGAAATGGACCCCTAAAAAGTGGAAGTGGTATTAAAATGGCAAGCTCCAAAAACCAGGAAACAGCTGCAAAGTTTCTTGGGGTTTGCAAATTTTTATAGACAATTTATTCCATGTTTTGCTGATGTCATTATGCCACTAACGGATCTATTATGAACTAAATCTATTGCTGTTAAAAATCCAAAACCAAGTGCTATGTTAAAATGGACTGACCAATGTCAAACAGTGTTTAATAACCTAAAAAATCTGTTTGCACAAGAGCCAGTATTGAAACACCCAGATGCAACTCTACCATTTATCATTCAAGCGGATGCCAGCGATGTAGTGGTAGGAGCTGTTTTGTTGCAAAGGAATAAAGAAGGTAATTTACAACCATATGCGTATACATCTAGGAAATTTAGTCTAGCTGAACGTAATTGGGCAATTTGGGAGAAGGAAGCTTTTGCTGTTCACTGGTCATTACTGACCTGGAGACATTTACTAGAAGGAAGTTCACAACTGTTTGAGGTATGGACCGATCATAAAAATTTAGAAGCACTTCAAAATCTACATCGGTTGTCACCAAAGCAAGTTCGCTGGGCAATATTTTTTAAAAGATTTAACTTCACGTTAAAATATGTCCCATCAGGGAAAAACTTTATGGCGGATGCTTTGTCAAGACTTCCTCAGTATAATAGTGTGCGAGAGAATGTAATCCAACCATTGATACCAGCTACTAATCGGATAGAATTTTTATGATCCACAATACTTACAACAGACTTACCTACAATATTAGTGGAAGATGAATGGTTAATAAATAATAAAAATCAAATAGAAATGAAAAATGGGATCGCATGGCGAGGAACTAAAATATATGTGCCGAACGTGTTAAGATCAGTAGTATTAAAAAAATGTCATGACGTTAAACAGGCAGGATATTATGGGTTCCTAAAAACATTCCATTTAGCAAAATGATAGTTTTGGTGGCCAGGTATGAGATTACATATAGAGAATTATGTGAAGTACTGTCCTGTCTGTGTAATAAATAAAACTAAAATTGGAAAGCCAGCAGGATTATTACAAACAGTGTCTGAACTGATGAAACCCTGGCAAGACATTGGAATGGACTTTATAGTTGATCTACTGGATAGCCATGGCTACACAGTGATATGGATGGTTATTGATCTGTTCTCCAAACAAGCACATTTTGTCCCATGTAAAGGAATACCATCCACTAAGAAATTAGCCAAATTATTTATAAAACATATATATCACTTACATGGGGTACCTCGAAAAATAATATCCAATAGGGGAGTACAGTTCACCTCAAAATTTGGCGGGAGTTTATACATTTGATTGGTTCAACACAAGGACTAAGTACAGCCTATCACCCAGCTACCAATGGAGCATCTGAAAGAGAAAACACTGCCATCGAACAATATCTTTGTTGTTATGTTCACTATCAACAAAGTAATTGGGCAGATCTGATACCGTATGCTGAAATAGCGTATAACAATACAGTACATAGCAGTACTGGTCATTCTCCTTTCCAAATAGTAAGTGGCATGGAATTTGTACCCATATCCGAATGAATGGCCCCATAATGAACAAGAACTCAATATAGAGACTACAAATACCTGGGCAGATAAAATACGTAAGCAATGGAACTCAGTTCATCTCGTTTTGAAAAAAGCACAAGAAACATAGAAGCAGATAAAAAAAGATCAGCACAAACACAATATGATGTTGGAGATTGGGTATATCTATTGACTAAATACCTACACCTTGGTTTAACTAGCAAAAAACTAGGTCCAAAATATATTGGACCATTTCAAGTTATATAGAGTAAGCAATCCTGTGACAGTTGGTCTTCAACTTCCCTCTCGGTTCAAAAGAGTTCACCCCATATTTCATATCAGTCTTTTAAAACCTGCAAATATGACACGACAAGAGCTTAGATTGCATACCCCAGGACCAGTCCGTCATGACCATTACAAAATTGATGAAATACTCGATTCACGTCATAGACATGAAGTATTGCAATATTTAGTCTGGTGGACAGGTTACCCATTAGCTGATGCATCATGGATACCCCATACAGATGTATCAGCATCTCGTCTGAGACGATAGTTCCATATAAAAAACCCTACCAAGCCGGGTGGGAGGGATGAAGTACAATGTATACATGTAACTAATAATAACATTTCTGTTACAGAAAAAACAATGGTAGAGGGGGTCGCCTGTTGGGCTTCAAAGAGTCTACCGGTTTATCTCCTGGAGGGAAGCCTGACACATTATCTTGGTTTGGAGAATGAACGTCCGATCCTGCTGTTTACAATATATTAACTTGATCGGAAAATGTCTCCTACTTTTGAATATCCCATCCCGGTTCGACCCATCTCATATCGGCACGAACATGCGACAAGGATGGGGTTGGAGAAGGTTTATCACTCCAACTCCTCTCATTACCCCAAATGAAACACAATCATTGGGGAAGTTATGGTACAACTCGAGAATTGAAACCATTCTTTTTAGTAATTAGTTGCATTTAGAAATGCGGGATGGAGGCATGTAGGACTATTGGGGAGGGCGGATGTTAGTTAGCTGCATGGGGTGGGGTTGCATGATAAATTATGCTGAGAGACGAATGCTCTCAGTGCCGACTTTATCCGGTATATCTGTTGTTGCCGTGTTTGAAGGAAAACAATCGAAAATAAATGTACCTATTCACAACAAATCCTGTGAGTAATATAGTTTATTGCTAGAATTCCTATGTGTTCAAATGAAGGCTAACAGTTTCTCATCTCTCTCCTCCATGGCAAGAGCAGCAGCATCAGTCAGTGTCTCGGGAGATAAGTTGCGCTCCCTCATATTCTTCTCATCTTGCCTTGAGTAGCCTCATGCAGCACCAAACTTAGCACCAAATTTAACACGCTTCACAAATGAGGAGGCATCATTTGTGAAGCACACTAAGTTTAAAGGTGCTGCAAAGTGCATCCCCCCCCATATTTCCCTTCTCATGAGCAGGTTCGCACTGCATGGCACCTTTAAACTTCACACATTTTACAAATGAGGAGAAGGGGATTCCAGCACCATTGTCACTACATCTGTGAAGCACGCCTCCCCCCCATATTTTGTTCATTGCAAGTAGTCTTTCCAGCCTCGCTTCCCCAAGGGGGAAGCATAGCAGTGGGAGGAAGCAGCAGCGAGATGGGAATGGCAATAATGGTGCCCAAGGAATGCAATGGCATTGATTCTGGTGGCATCAGGGCTTCCAGGACCAGCTCCCCACCTTGCCGTCCATCAGCTGTTTGTGTGGGCAAGGAGGGGAGGGGCTGACAGGGAGGGGAAGGGCCAGCCGGGGGCGCGATTTGCCGATTCTTCGAACTGCGCAGAATCATAACATCCGGTTCTATAGAACCGGACAGAACCGGTAGAAATCTACCCCTGGATGGTTTTTGCACCCATCTGCTGTTGATTATTGTATTATAATCATTATAAAAACAATATAGGAATCCTCCACTTGATTATTATTATCTGCAAAAGCACATGACATTACTATATGATTAGCTACTATATGATTATAACCAGCATTTATGGTTTAGAGTCATGGTGGCACAGAAATTAATGTGCAGTATTGCGGCTAACTCTGCCCATAGTCTTGAGCCTAACTGGTTCAAGGTTGACTCAATCTTCCATCCTTCCAAGATTGGTAAAATGAAGACCCAGATTGTTGGGAGAAATATGTTGACCCTTAAATGGCTTTGAGAGGGCTGTAAAGCACTGTGAAGTGGTATATTGCCCTCTGCCCTCCCTGGAAGACTTAGCCAGGTCCCACTTCAAAAGCAGAATCAAGTCCATTATAGAAGACTCCTCACACCCTGGCAATTATTTTTTTGACCTGCTGCTGTCTGGATGGCATTTTAGGTCAATAAAATCCCACACCACTAGACTACAAATAATTTCTTTCCCTGGACCATCCAAATTGCAAATAAACACGAAGTCACTACCTCATTAAGATGTGAAAAGATGTGAAATCTTAATACCCCATTCAGATGCTTAATAACATATTACAGTATAATCCATCTCTTGTGTATTATACTCAGTTAAGCGTTACAGTCAGTGTTGGATGTATATTTTGTGTATATACATTCATAGATATTGTACTCTCAAATTGCAAATGCAGACGTGGGTACTCTTATCTTTCTTATCTTCATTTTTAAGTGTTTTGGTTTTATTGTATTGCGAACAGTTGCTGAGGTGCATCCCCAGTTTCGTTGCACTTGTACAATGACAATAAAGTTCTTCTAATTCTAATTCTAAAAGTGGTATATATGTCTAAGTGCTATTGCTATTTATGGATTTATTTATAATATTCATGGACTTCCAGCATTTTGCAACATATATACAACCCATAAAGCCTTATGATAAAATAAAATGATTGTACAATAAAGAAGTAGCTCTAGTCCAAATCACATTATAAGTAAACATTAACATTATAAATTAAAGTTCTGCAGAACACTTAGGTTTTTACTACTTTCCTGAAAACTACCATCCGATTATCCAGGGATAGATAGAATATAAACAGGCCCTCTATTTTAAATGTTACATGGAGAGAAGGATAATATTCCAGTTTCTGGACAGATCAGCTCTATGAAAAGTTGATGATTCTGAATATATATGCCAACCACAAATCACTTTCTAAGTGATAATCAGTATCTTCAATTTATCTACTAACAATAAATGCAGCACCCAGAACACTGGTATTATGTGATTATCTTTTTCATCACAAATAGGTGGTCTACTATATTTTAGTATCTGCTGCCACTTCAGTCTTCAATTGCTTGAGGGCTTTAGTCTTCAAAGCATGCGGTACTAGAACTCATAAGAGCATAGGTACAGAACGCCACATGAGGTATGAATTCTATCAATTATCTAACTCTCGCAGAATTTATCCAGGGTTTTAAAATGGAGTACTTTTCTTCATCTGGCTTACTTTTCTGCTATAAATTTCTAAGTCAAACACTCTCCAATTTAAAGAATTAACTAGACTTTAAAGGTATATCTATCATTTTGGCTGTACTATATCCAAAGATTTCTCCTGTATTATATTATTTAGATAAGTGATGTTTTTGGCACAAGTCATACAGTGTTTAACTTTCATGACCTTTTAAGTAATACAAAGTTATCAGAGGAGCTAACAATAGACCCACTACACATTTAGGATTCCAGAATCTTATCATCCTTCCTGGCTACAACTGTCAGATCCAGTTCAAGCAATTATAGGACAGTATATTCTTCAAGAACAATTTTTACTCCCAATCAACTTTAAAAAAAATACCAAAGTAAGAATTAAAGAAAAATCACATTGTATATTTGCTATTTTTAAAGAAATACATGGAATGTTTCTAAGTTCTGTTTTCATGCACTTATGTATCAGGTTTACCCTTAATTAAAGAAAATGAAACAATAGATATTTGAGTGTTATGTTCCTTAAATAATTCATTTTATAACATCAGTGGAAAATATGAACTTTTTGGCTATTAATTCACTGTGTGAAAATCCCATCAGAGGTGTCACTGAAAATGTTCAATCCAGAGCTATATCTATACTTTTGAATTATATCCATTCCTGCTTTAAACAAACTAGCTGGTGGCTAGATCTTTCTTTCTCTTTCAGAAAAACCTAGGTGAATCTTTGTCAGAATCTCCTGGAATATTCAATATATTAAAACAAATGGCAGATTCACATGAAAATCTTTGCTTCAAGTTCCCCCAAAATGCACCATAAGCTATTATTTCCCATGAAAGTATTTTATCAAATGTTAAGCAATAGGTTTGCTCAGAGTGGTTAGTAATCAAATGCTGTGCTAGTGGTGTGCTTTATTCTGAATTAATTAAGGCATATCCTCATTAAAAATCTATGGAAATAGTTTATGCCATGGAGGTTATAGTGGGGTGAAGCAGAATAAAATAAGGCAAAGGCAAAGTGTCATGTATGAAGTAGCCAGAATTATTTTAGTACCCTTCAGCAATCCTTTGGGATTTATTTATTTGATTCATATGCCATTTTTCCTTCAGTCCAGAATGGTGTACTTATTCCCCTACCTTTTCTTCACAAATATCATTCTACATGGCAGGATGAACTGAGGGACACTGGCCCAAAGTCACAAATTGGCTTACATACTCATATTATTGCATTTCCATTCAAAAAACATGAGCTCAACACAAGAAAATATGAGAAAGGAATTTCAAGATTGTCTTGCTTTGTCTTTCTTTTGAAATACTGGCAGGTTTTTAAACTTATATCATAGCCAAAGCAATTAACTAGAATATTAGTATTACTTTTGGCTGATCTGATCTACTTCAAAGGACTAACAATTTCTGAAAACTAAACATGAACACTTAACAAGACTCCCCTATGATTTCCATCCAACAGTTAAATTATAAGGGAAACAGAAGCCTGTTTAATGAACAATGACAATGTTCTTGTTTCAGAGCCCATCAAAGATAAACTAGCTCAATACTATTTTTTTAACCATGATGATTAAACATTTATATTGCTAGGGACTATTTGCCCAATCTCTTGATTTGATGACTTGGCAACCTCCATACACAAATGATGAAGTGCAGCTTCAAATGGAAGTGAGATACATTTCATAGGTCAAAAGAATCATAGCTTAAAAAAACAATCCATACTTTTCTCATTAGAGATCCCAAACAGAAGAGCAACTATGTTAAGAACTCCATTTTTTTATGGACCATTATGGTCTGCCTTTTGTCCTTGGTAATACCAGAGGAGCCAGGAATTGTGTCATTGAAAGCCCATGTTTGCGTTTCCAGCAGTCTAAACTTTTTTTATTATGAGCATGAGATATTTTTTTGGCTGAACAACCAATCTGATTAAGAAATGAGTCTTCCTCATTATAAGAGAATTTGAGATTTGAAAATATCAAGAGAAATGTATGTATGTGAATATTTTTCACCTTTTTTATTTTATGTATTTATTTATTAGATTTGTGTGCTGCCCATGTCATCTAAAGACAACTCTTATCTTGAAGCAGGTCACAATCATCAGATGTCTTTGAATATGGTATGACCTCCATCCTGCAATCTGAAGTCTACTGATTATATGCAAAGATGAAAGGAATAATTTGTTTCCTACAAGTCCTGTTTGTAATAAAAGCTCTAACAAAAAAATTGACATTCCAATTATACCACTCTCAAGTCAGACCAATGAAGACTTTTCTACAGTGTGTCTTTATCTTCCAGTAGCACAGAACTGTGTATGCTAAAATATGGTCAAATCCATGTAATTTTGCTTTTGTTAAGAAATGTAACTTCAGATTGTGAGGGGAATGTAGTTAGAAGTGTTTCTAAAAGAGAAGAAAAAGAGAAGAAGCCAAAGAAGAACCTGGTGGGGAGATCAGGAATTGGCAGGAAATTAGATTTTTACTAAGAACAGTAAATG
>JANHFN010011408.1:0-14338 GCA_032468175.1 Toxicocalamus goodenoughensis
CCAGAGAGCAGAATGTGCCAATCAAGAGATGATAAGTTGGCAGCTATGAGTTCATAATTGGCTTTTAAAATGGTTAAGTAATTCCAGTTAAATATATAAAATTATTTATATGGACAATCTCACACCACTGCAGTGTACAATCTCCCTCACCTGCAAGATCCAATCTGGGTTGGTCACTGGGACCAGAGGTTTAGTTTTCTAAGCTTTCAGACTCATGGCGGAGCCCATCCTCAGGGAATTTCTCTCTAGCAGAGTGTTTGTTTTGTCCTATTCTGTGTAGGGTATTTATATGGTGCCTGCTTGTCTATGGCTTTTTAGTTGTTGATTGGAGTGTTGGTGGCTGGCTACCATATTAAATCATTAGCTGTTATTTCCCTGTGGTGCCAAGTCCTTACCTCCTAAGTACTTGATAAGCTGGTGATAACTCAGCACTCTTGTTGACTGACAAGGGGCCCAATTCCCATGGTTTAATCACTTCCCTAGTTGTTTTTGCACCTGTTCGTCCAACAATCTTAGTAGCTGCAAAATTAAATGTAGGTTCATTTCAGTGTGAGGCTACCAATGAGTTTGGGACTCCTTGTCTGACTGCTCACTTGTGTTCTTGCAATCTGGTAGTTAGCTTCTCCTTTACCTCTTCAAATTTTCAAACAAATATGCATATTAGAATATTATATTATTTCTAAATGCTATACTGTCTCATACTAATAATTATATACACACATACACATACTCACAAACATGTATATGCATACATTAACACAATGGGATAGATTGGGAAAATTGGAAAATCCATTTGGAATAAAAAAGCAATATCTTATTATATGTTTCAATTCCTACATCACTTCTTTTATAATACATTACACTGTTTTTGTAGTTTTGTAGTATTACTTAAAGATTAACAGTCTAATGTTTAGATAATTTAGACCACTGAAAATAAAAGAAGAAAAATCAGTACTAATTATGATTTAAAATGTCACTGTTAATGAATATTTAGATTATTTAGTTTTTTTAAAAATCCAAAATTGAATATTAATTCAAAAAACATTGTGTTAAATAATTTCTTGTACAATAAAGTTTTCAGATTTAAGCTGATTACTTAGTATTAGGGTCTTCACTGCTTTATTACTTCATATTGTGCTATATTTGCATATTGAAGAAGAGAAAAAAAAGATGAACAAAGCAAATTTGGCAACGATTCAAATACAATTGAAAATAAAGGAAGTGAAAAAGAAAAAAAGAGTTTTCAGAGGCTCACCCTCTCACTTTTCATCATTTGTTCTGCATGTGTAATTGCTGAAAAGGGGCAAGATGAAAACTCAACAGATGGTGTTGGTCTTTTCCACCTCCCCATAACTGCACTACTGAAGTAGGATGGCTACTACAAAATTAAAAGTGTATTTTTTGCCTTTAAAGAAAACAAGACAATAGATATATTTCCACTGGTAATAAGCTCAATGTCCCTATTTTACTAAATCTCTCCACATCCCAACTTTGGCAAAACAGGACAGGAAATTCTCAGTCTTTCCCATAATATTGTATATTCTGTGGTATCACTGGCTAAAATAAGTATTTATGGCTTTTAGCGGTAGAAAGCCAAATGAGGGCCTAAAGAATGAGACACAGGATTGAGGATCACGTATTATGACTCTATCTTCTCATATATGTTAGTTCTATGGCCTCAGCTGATTCGACTGAATGATCTTTGAGTCATCTTTGGTGACCCTATCAAAAGGGAGTTTTTATTTCCCTCTGCCTATCCGCCATCTTTCACCCTGCTCTTCTCTGTTCTCTTTTTTGGGATTCCTTCTTGTAAAACTCCTCCTTCTGCTTGATCTTGGGAGCATTGTCTCTTTTATTTCTTATCTCTGTCATCGATATCTCTGTTGTAGGTCTTTTTATGTCTTTTGGCAATAATCCTTGTCCTCCATATTCCTCTAGGCTCTATTCCTTCTCCTTTAACTCCTCCTCTCTGGGCTTTCTTTGTTCTTCTACGAACTGCAACACCATTTACTTGGCCAACAAATATATCCAATAGACTCATTCTTTCTTTTAACATTTCTCTCACAGTTTGCAGTTCCGATTTAAAATGAGAAACTGCTGGTGACCTTCTACCGCTGCACCATAGAGAATATCTTAACTTACTGCACCTCTGTATGGTTTGGCAATTGCACAGTGGCAGATAGGAAAGCACTCCAGAGGGTTTACATCGTTGTCCAGAAGATCATTGGTTGCCCCCTCCCCTCTTTCGAAGAGCTTTATAGCTCCTACTGCCTTAAGAAAGTTCAAAACATTCTCAAAGATCCATCTCATCCTGCGAACCCTTTTTTTGAACTATTACCATCTGGCAGATGCTACAGAATAATAAAAACAAGGACAAATAGGCTGAAAAACAGCTTCTATCCCAGGGCAGTAGCTCTGTTGAATTCTACTGTATAGTGCAGTGTTGGTGTGGTGTTGGTGTTTTCAATGCAATGTGTGGAGTGTGAAGGATGTGTGTTTGTGTTTATTTTCATGGTCATGATGTGCACTGAAGATGGCGTTTGATTTCGTTTTACGAGGTGCAATGACAATAAAGTAAACTAAACTAAATTAAGTCAGTGGTGGCTAATCTTTTTGGGCTCCCATACTGAAAATTTCATGCGTATGGGATCGCATGCCAGCACCCAGAAGGCAATGCGTGTGGGGAAGCCCCCTGTGCATGCATGCACATCTCCCGTACACCCCCACCCTCCACACATGCACGCCAGATACCCGACAATCAGCTATCGGCGGTGCACGCATGCACAGTGGGGCTCTTCCGGGCGACCTCTCACATGCTGGCAGAAGTGGCTCTGCGTGCCACTTCCAGCATGTGTGCCATAGGTTTAACATCATGGATCTAAGTGATGTAGGATAGCAGGTTCTCCCTGAAGATTATTACAGTTATCATATGTGAATTAACTGTATTCCTCTCTACTGAATGATTTCATGTAATTGATTACTATAAACTGGATTTTACCAATTGACAACTACAGCCCACAGTTGACTTTCTCAGCCAAGCAGATTCACAGGATGAGGGACGACTATATCTATTTCCTTTGTTATCCTTGATCTCTTTTCTAATCCAAAATGTAAAAAAACTGGAAACAGGCCAATGCAAAATCACTTGTTTAATGCAGCCCATGGGTGATGCAGCACATCACTGGAGACTTTTAAAGAGGCTAGACAGCCACTTGTCTGAAATGGTATAGAGTCTCTTGCTTAAGCATGAGTTTGGACTAGTCACTAGAACACCTCCACGATCCCTTCCAACTATTATTTTGCAGTTCCTAAAAGCCAAGATGAAGTCAAGATTGTCTTCAGTCTTTACCCTTTAGCCCGGAAAAAAAAGTTCTTAATTCTTTGAAAACAAGGAATAATTCTCAATGTATTTTCTCTAAGAATAATGATATTTCACTTAATGATAGTTCCAAAATGAAAGCTATCTTGGAAAAAGTCACTTAAGACTATCAGAAACAGTCGCACCAATCCCCACGGTCATATAATTGCAATTCATGCACTTAGAAACCAGTTCATTTTTATGTGTTCTGGCAAAAGAAAGCCATTGGATAAGTTGGATTTGTATTTATGACATGTGACTAGCTTAATAAACACAATTTATTAAATAACCGGTTACTCAGCTTAACTGGTTACTCAACAACCACAATGACTTACAATGGAATTCCTGTCCCAATTTGATCTTAAATTGAGGATTAGCTGTTTATGTAAGTTAAACTGGCAGCCTTATTACTAGGCTTCCAAAAATGATAAAAGCTGGCATTGTTTCAGATGTTCCTATTGCTTTGCCTAATAGTTTATTTTACTGCTTTTTATGTTTCGTAGTGTAAACTATATTTTTAGACTCCGGCAGTATAACCATCAAGGTTATGAATGCTTTTCCAAAACAGTTTTGAGAGTTAAGCCTTTGGAAAAGTTGAGTAGAGTTGTTAAGAGTTTGGAAGAGTTAAGATTTTGGGGAAAGTGCAGAGAAGAGCAACCAAGATGATTAGGGGCCTAGACAGAAACATATATGAACAGGTTGCAGGAATTGGGTATGCCTATCTAGTGAAAAGAAGAACCAGGAGACATGATAGCAGTGTTCCAATATTGGAAGGGCTGCCACAAAAAAGAAGGGGTCAACCTATTTTCCAAAGCACACGAAGGCAAGACAAGAAACAATGGATGGAACCTAACGAAGGAAAGAAGCAACCTGGAATTAAGGAGAAACTTCCTCACAGTGAGAACAATTAAGCAATGGAAGTGTTTCTCTTCAGAAGTTGTGGGTGCTCCATCATTAGAGACTTAAAAAAGGTCTGGACAAGCATTTGTCTAAAATGGTCTAATGTCTCCTGCTTGAGCAGGGGGTTCGACTAGAAGACCTCTAAGGCAGGGGTCGCCAACCTTTTGGACCTCAGGGACCACCAAACTCAGAATTTTAAATCCCGTGGACCACTAATATGAATTTTGACTGACAGGGGCTTGCTGACGTTTTCCCAGGATCTCTGCAGAAAGCAGCAGACACCCTGGGAAAATCCCAAAAAAAGTCTACAGGAACATTCCCCACCCCATTTTCCTACCGACTGATCATTCTTTACTTGGGATCACAGGATACCATCTCTAGCTCCATTCTCAGGGAGAGAGAGAGAGAGACTTTTGGCTTCATGCAAGGAAAGCAGCAGAAGCAGAAGTCTTTCTTTCTCTCCCCCAAACTCCACCAGAAAAGAGCCTTTGTGAGACATGTCATGCTCTCGCAGCCTCTTGGAGCAAGATGCCTTACAGGATCCCAAAGACTTATTTCTGGCGGAGCTTGGGAGAGAAAAATACTTTTTCTGCATGCAGCCAAAAGCAGAAGCAGAAAGAAGCAGCTGGGTGGCCAGGCAAGGTGCGTGGGGCGAGTGGGGCAAGTTCACCCCCTCCGCCATTTCCCCCCTCCTCTATCATGTTGTTTGCAATGCAAGCAACCCAAGCCTTGTGTTCCTGCACAGCTTGGATTAATTGCTTTGGGGGGTGCTTTGGGGGTGATATTTCTCTGCGGACCACCAAAATTTTCTCACAGACCACCAGTGGTCCCCGGCCCACTGCTCTAAGGTTCCTTTCAACTCTGATATTCTATGTTCTAAGTCGAATGTTTATACTTGAATATTAATTTCCTTGTTCCACATCTCTGAGGAACAGCAAACACTGGGACCCAAATGAAACTGGAGGTCTCAACAACTATTCCCCCGTATTAGTTTTTGATGTTTCCTACCTGAACTGAAGGTACAGATGTTCTTTCAGCTCTACCAGTACAAGGAGATGATTGGATGAATAACAGTGACTTCATTTTGTTCCCTGGGAAAAAGACAGGAAAACAGGGAAGGAATCAACTCCATCTTTTCTAGCTGGAAGCATCAACTTAGTATTTCTTCCTGTCCTGTGAAGGAAACCTCCATCCATCGCCCTCTTCTTTTGGTGACATTTCGTGGGCTTCAACTTTGGATCCAAGGAAAAAAAGAGAAGATCACAGCTCCACCATGCATTGGGATAGAAATCCCAAGTGGACCTCTCTCCTAGCCTTTTGAGCAGGGACGCACAAGTATACTCTTGCCAACCACAGTATTCACTCAATTATGGTACATGCTCCCCCTACCCCCTGAAACCAACCCCTTCCACATGGAAGGGCAACTGACGTTACTCTGGCACCTCAGGAACATGACCGCAAGGAAAAATGGTTTAGAGCTGTTCCAGCAGGGATATGTGTCAGATTTTACTTGAAATTATCAGGGGAGGCCAAAGACAGATTACTTCCCTCCCCATCTTGGAAGATAAAAGAATTCAGAATAACTAGAATTTCTCTGGAACAGCTCCAACCTTGTAGAATGACCTTCTCTTACCTATTGAGATGTCTTGACATTGATCTTCCTCCTTGTAGAGTCCTCTGAAAGATGGCTCTTGAGAGGAATTTGTGGGATTCACCCTTTCCTCAGGACAATTAGTCCCCACCTCTATGAAGGACCTCTGAACCTGAAATTTTGACAAAAAAATGAGTTAAAAGAAACATATGAACTACATTTTCATTTTCAACATTGCAGGCTCTGTGTGACCTGAATCAGCAAACAGGGGTTATTAAGATGTATTAATCACCCAAACCGTTACAGATACATTTAATAATTCCAGCACATTAAGCTTCCTCCATATTTCCCAAGAGGAATGTTTCTCACCTGGTGCACTCCCTCCTCCTCCTTCTGGGTTAGCAGGAAACCTTCGGCCAGGGCCACTGCCTGGCTAGTGGTCTCCGCTCGGCACTCCCGCACCCAGTGCTGCATCTCCCTGGGCAGGACAGCCAGAAACTGCTCCAAGATCACCCGGTCCAACATCTGAGCCTTGGTATGCTTTTCGGGCTGCAACCATCCCCAGCAAAGGCGGTGAAGGCGGCTGCAAAGCTCTCGCGGCCCCTCAGCCTCCTGAAATGGGCTGTTCCTGAAGTGCCAATGCTGGATCTCAGAACCGAAGGCTTCGTTCTCTGGGATCTTCTGCCCAGGTCCTACCCAGATCTCCCCACAGTTCCCAAGCTGAGTGGCAATGGGGACTTTTTCTATTCGCTTCCAGTCTGGTTGGTTTGCCTCCATTTCCGGCATTTTCTCTGACAGGGATCCAGAAGGGCCCTGCGGATCTCTTGGGAAGGTCGTTTCAAGTCCTGGGATCTGGAGGAGTTTCCCAGAGAGATGATTTTTCAAGCCCTCATTTGGCTCTCAAAAGGCCTCCAGCTTTTACATCCAAAAGAAAAGAAACTTCAGGAATTATAGGCTGTTCTCATTCAGAAGCTATGATTGTAAGATCAAATTCAGGGCCAAGTAACGGTTTGGAGAGGGGGTGTGTGCAAAATCAACAAATCTTTCACTCAGTGGAAGGCCTCTCCCTCCTTCCAATCAACACATTTTGGGGAGGGGTCTTCTCTGAAAGGTGCCCGCTCAGCTCCCCTGGCAGCAGAAAAACTCTTGGGGGGGGGTCTTTTCAATCCCTCCCTCCCTAAAGCTTGAAAGTGTCCGTTTGCACAGGTGGTGGAGTGCCAGGCGAGGAACCCCCCTTGTCAGGTTCTTTGTTAGAAATGCGGGGAAACGAACCTGGTGCAAATGTCAACAGCTGGTTCCTTTAGCCTGCCTCCAGCTATTTCTTTCCCTGGGGGAGACTCGGGGTTGCGGGACACCTTCCCGGCCGCTTCCCAGGGCTCAGCTCACAGCCGCTCCTTCCCAGCTGGGCAGACGTGGCGGAGCATGCGCAGTAACACTCAGGTATTCGACATTGAGGCGGGCGCCCCCTAGGCATCGTCTCTCCGATTGTCTTCCCCCATTGCCCGTATGGTACACTGTCGGATCAATAAAACCATTTTTAAAGTCCTTTTCAGCTGGGAGAGTAGATTAGAACAGGAGTAGAGTAGCTGGAAGGGACCTTGGAGGTCTTCTAGTCCAGCCCCCTGCTCAAGCAGGAGACCCTATAGTACCATTTCAGGTAAATGATTGTTCAGTCTCTTCTTAAAAACCACCAGTGATGGAGCACCCATGATTTTTGGAGTCAAGCTGTTCCACTGGTTAATTGTCCTCACTGTCAGGAAATTTCTCCTTAGTTCTAGGTTGCTTCTCTTCTTCCATCCCTTGTTTCTTGTCCTGCCTTCTGGTGCTTTGGAAAATAAGTCTTTGGGGCAGCCCTCCAAATACTGGAAGACTGCTCCCTTGTCCTTCTGTTCTACAGACTAGCCAAAACCCATAATCCTCCAACCGTTCTTCATCTGTTTTAGTCTCAGACTCCAGGCCGTTGAACAAGATCTGCACAACCTTACAGGGCAGTTGTTAGGAAGTTGATTGGCGCCTTGAGTCGCATGCAAGATAGCAAAAGGCGGAATAAAGAGGGAAAGGGATGCACTGCCCTGCTTGAGGTTGCAATGCAAAATCCTCCCTTCTCCCCTCCCTGAGGCTTTTCCCGGGAAATGGGAGGGTTGTTCGAGACAAGGACAGTTACTTTGGGGGCGGGGAGGAAGGTCTTGCATGCAAAGGGACCCTGGACTCTGCTCATTATCCCCCCTCACTCCACTAGGACTGGGATGACTAACCCTGACTGAGCCCTGTCTCCCCCCTCCCACACTTACCCACTTTGACTTCCTTCCTACGAGGTTGCTCTGCACACCTCTGACTCCCTTTCTTTGCTGCCTGCGGAGACGAAGGGGTTACAGTGAGCGAGCGAGCGAGTAAGCGCGCAGTCCTAGAGTGGCCAGGCGTCCTCAGAGGGAGCGAAACTGCCCCTCCCGCCGCGGCTTCCAAAGGCTTTGGGCGCCTGGCGCTCTGGGGGCGTGGATGGGAGCGGAGCACGCTGAGTCACGTGAGCCGGGGGGGAGCCAATAGGAGATGAGAGGTGTATGTCAGTTTGGGCGGGAAAGAAGTGTCTGAGTCGCCTCAGCCGCGGAAGGCAAGAAGGCAGGCAGTAAGGAAGATGGGAAAGAAAGAGGAAGGAAGGAAAGGTGAAAGAAGGGAAGGAAGGAAAATTGGAAAGAGGAAGGAAGGAAGGATGGAAAGGAAAAAAAGAAGGAAGGAGCACACAAAACTCACATACTCCTCCTGAGAGAGGAGAGGCAGCACCGCCCCGATGAGTGAGAGAAGCATGGACAGAAGTGATGCTCTGGTGACCTAGGTCCTGTCAACGTGTCCCCCTGGCAGGGGATCTCTGGGCCCTTGTCCTTAACTTCAGACTCATGGACAGCCTTTGGTAGCTTCGCCTTTTGGGCATAGGATCTCCTGGTGGTCTCCCAAATGGGCCCCAACAAAGAGAAAAGTCTGAATTCCTGTTCTGGGTTGAGCCCTCTAGAATAAGCTTCCCTTTCTTAGCTCCCTCAACAGTGGGACATATCTGGAAAAAGACACAGGGAGATATTGTTCTTGGAGGACAAATGAGGACTTGCAGCAGAAGGAAACAACAGTCAACAGCTAAAAAGCCGGCTATCCAGATCCACACACAACTAGGCACCACATAAATACTGTATGTAGAGTAGCCGAAAGCACACATTCTGGTAAAGAGAAGTTCTCTGAGGATGGGTTCCAGCATGAGTCCAAAAGCTCAGAAGACAATCTCTGGTTGCAGGAACTGAGCCAAATTGGATCCTGCAATATTTCCCCGGGACAGGTATATTTGTCTTCATTCATGAGAGATTGTCCTGGACAGAATCCCTTAAGTGGTCCTCAAGATCTGAGCCTGGCTTGAGAACACAGAAGGAAAGTCAAATGTCAAACTGTCCCATCTCTGTCCTGTATCCCAGCATTGCAGCGATACAAAGCTCTGCCCTCTTTCCCCATATGCTCTATTGCTGGCCTTGCTGCTCCCAGATGACCTTTGCCACTTTCTTCCATGCATCTGAAAGTGTGCCCAGTCTGGGCCTTCATGAGGCAAACTTATGATATAGTGGCTGCAAGAATATACTTTCTGCAAGCTTTAAGAAAATAGTATGTTGACTGTTATGATTCAGCATGGATTTATCAGGAATAATTTATCTAGATATATATATATATTTTAGATTGTACAAGGCATTGTGCCTTTCTTCAATTTTACTTAAAGTTATACAAAATGAGTTTTTGTGCTGAATTTAACTTGAATGGATCTTATTGGTCTTCTTTAGTGAGGTAATTTGGTCTAGTGGTTAAGACAGCAGGCGAGAAAGTTAATTTTAGTCCTAACTTAGTCAGTTGGGTGACTTTGTCCCATTCACTCTCTTAGCCCAATCCACCTCACAGGTTTGTTGTGGAGAAAATAGGAGGAGAAAGGTGTGTTGGATATGTTTTCTGCCTTGAGTCATTTGTGAAAAAGAAGGATGCAATGAATGAATAAATAAATAATCACCATAATTACTGCATCAAACTGATAGGTTTTTTTTTTATCCCAAAGGCTGGTGAGCTGTATGAGATGAGCAGCCACTCCTGCTGAGTGCTTTGCAGGAGTGGCTGTGAAACTAGTCTGTCCAATTATTATGCAAATATGCCATCTGTATCTGGGAGAGGGATGCCTTGGCTAGGAAGACGCTGGCTTACTTTGGCAGGAAAGTGTGGGTAGTAACATCCTAGTGATAAATCAGAGAGGAAAATACATTGGGAGATGGAAGGTGGGCAGTGTTGGTGTCTTAAATTGATTTGTGTTCCAGCCTCCTGGATTCTACCCAATATCTGGTCATGAGACCACCTGTGGCTCAAGCTTGTGTCTTGCTGTTTAATGCCTGGCTGGTTTGTATTAAAGTTCACCTCATGTAGGAGTTAATAATGAAACAGAGCTGCCCTGGTGTGTTTAACTAAAGCATGGCTGGATATGGAAAAGAGGTTCCCCCTTTGGACATAGCTCAGCCAGATTTCAGGTGTCACAGTGACCATGCATGATGTGGATAAAACATGTTATTCCCTCCCTCGTGATCTGGTAATTCTGTAAACACGTAGAAATTTTCAGTGATTGCTCCTTACTACAGGAAAGCTGGATTTGATTTGTCTATCTCAAGCATGTTATTGATCATACTGGATTTCGGAGGGAACACTAGGAACTTCTGGGGATTTTGATAAACAATTTATCTGAGGCTTTAGTTGCTGTTTGGTATGTGAGGACAACTGTAGTCTCAGATCAGATTGCATCTTTGCATCCCTTCCTGTATACACGAAATCCTCAACATATGACCGAAATTGAGGCCAAATTTTTTTTTTTGCTGAGCAAGCACTTCTTTTGTGACTTTTTTTGCCATAGTTGTTATATGAATCACACAGTTGTTAAGTGAATCCAACTTTCTCCCATTAACTTTGCTTGTTGGAAGCCAACTGGGAAGGTTACAAATGGTGATCACATGACCAAGGGACGGTGCAACTGTCATAAATACATGCCAGTTGCCTAGTGCCTGAATTTTGATCATGTGACCATGGGGATGCTGCAATGGATGTAAGTATGGAAAAATAAATTACTTTCTTCAGTGCTATTGTAACTTTGAATGCTCACTAAACGAATGGTTATAAGTGAAGGACTATCAGTATTGACCTTGGAGTACCTCCTGATTTTTAAGAGGAGTCTTGACATGAAATGAGAGAAAGGGTGCCAAGAGTGCACCTGATGGAAAGCAAAGAGCAAATCTGACTGAATACAGGTAAAGTGTTTATTAGGATTACCTTGTGGTGTTAATAGTAACAAAATGTTATTTTTCTGATCACTCCCGGTGGCCTGCTTAGGTTGACCTAGATCCTCTTGGGCAGGGGTCTCCAATCTCTGGTCCAAGGCCCAGATCTGGAAATGGTGGGTGAGCACATACATGATGCTGCATTTGTAAAAGTGGTGTATGTACACGAAACTATCCCTTCTCCCCGCTGTTGCTGCTGCCTCTGCCGGTCTGGTTGCGAAATAGTGCTCTTGGGGAAGAGAGTCCAGAAGACATTTGCAGATCTACTTTGAGCAGTATTTAGCAAATATGGTGCTTGGATCTGCTTTAAATGGATCTGGGTGTACAGATCCTAAGTTGACTAAAGTACTATCTGTCTGGGGAGGTTTTGAGTCAGTCTGAAGTCTGTCTGAAGAAGTAGCCAGAGTTCTCAGAATTGTGTGCTAGTTACGTTTGTTACATTGATGTTCCTACTAATTCATCAAGGCCATAGTGAAATGTGGAAGTAAGTGTAGTTGGACTGAGATAATGGTTATAGATAATCCTTATATGAAGGGCCAATCTTCTCAAAACCATTGCTCAACCTGGCAAGTAACTGGACAATTTGCATCCAGTTTCCAACCTTTGGTTTTTAAGGAAGGCTATAAAAGAGGTGGTCAGGCTGCAACTTCCAAGAGCTCTGAAGGATACAGATTGTGCATTACCTTTTCGTTCATGATTCAGGCAAGGCCCTAGTATGGAGACAGCATTGATTTCCCTTGCAGATAACTTCTAAAGGCCTTGGGTGGCTGTGTAGCTCAGTACTAGCCTCTTTGGTTCCTTGGTGGCTTTTAATATGATGGATGATGGTATCTGGCTTAGGCATGCTCATTTTCTCTTCATATTTTCTAGCAATATTGTAAAACACCAATTCTGTACTATAATGTAACAAAATTTTAATGTTCAAACTCCAATGTTTTTATTACATTGTATTAAATATTACTAAACCATATGGTCTTCAGAGTATAGAGAGTTAACTTTAAGCTGTGAATGTTAAGGATATAGTATGCTTCTTAACAGAAAAGTGGTTCAATTCTTTTCTTGGAAGACCAGTTTACCAAATTGTGAGAATATGTTTTGATTCCAGAATAACTGTAACTTAAAAGTAAATTTAATGCATAATTCAGTTCTGATTAGAAAACATTTTCTGGATTTAATATAGACTTTCACTTTTTCTATATATGAGGTCTTTATTTTAACTACATGGAATATTCTAATTTGAATAGATTCTTAGTATTGAATCAACTTATTTACAATTTTCATCAATAGTGTGTATTGCATTTACCATGGTTCCTAATATATATTCTTTGCTTAAAGCTTAATAGTGACTCCTAGTTTTTAAAAGTGATTTTTATAATTAATACATAATTAAAGGTATATTGCAAAACTGTAATCATCATGACAGTTTAGATTTTTATTTAATTATTTGTACTTTACTATTTATAGTTAATTCTGGGATTCTTGGTATTCTCTGCTCTGAGTCCTTTTCATCAAGCAGTGCCATTTGATGGGACCCAGGAAACAGGGATTTGTGTTGGGGTACTTTCCCTTGTGAAAGAGCCCCTCACCCATTTGGCACTTGTAAGAAACTTGTCCTGTCAGTCATTGATGAAAAGAAACACAGTAATATATTGGCTAATGGTTGCTTATGTTTTATTTGGTTTTTAATAATTTTAATAATTCTATTCATACTGCAATTAATTCCTTAACATTAAGGTAGGTCAAAAGCTAAACATATATTTGCAGTTTTAACACAACTAGAACAGAGTCCATAGAACATAGTATTTATATTCCAGTTCAATTCTAGCATCTATATTTTTAGAAAAATAATTGTTTATTTTGCTCTTCATAACCATGTAGATCATTTTTTTTATAATCAGAGGACCAGGATTGGTCTTTGATTAATGCACTGTAGCTATATTGCAAATTGCAAATATAAAATTTGATTTAATTACATTTTAAATTAAATGCTGTTAATAGTCACTTATATGTAATAAAGTATAATAAAGGTAAAACTCTGACTCATGAAATACATCTTGGTAGTATCTTTTGAAGGAACTCTTAACAGAAGTGTGTGAGAATTTTTGTGCCAATATGTATAGTAACAAGATTGATAATAAAGATGGGGAGAAACTAGAGGTGGCTTTATTGGGGCATGGTTGAAAGAGCTTGGTATGTTTAACCTGGTTAAGATAAGTTTAATGGAATGCACAAGGTAATGGTTTTTAAAAGTCTTGGGTACAATATGGACAATAAGAAAAAAGCAAAAGCAAAATAATCAGTTATACAGTTTTCTATATTCATTTAATCTCAGAAACTTTTTGCAAGTCATAGGAAACTATGTCAGAAAATATTGGAAGAAACTTCATTATCTAAAAAAAGGGAAAATAATAATGAAAATAATGTATATTTCCCAAACACATGGTATTGTAAAAATAAAATTATTAATTATTTGGCTTTGATTTAACACTTGAGTTTACCTCTTCAAGAAATATAGGAGATAATAATGATGGAAATGTTGATTTAAATTCATCCGATGAAGCTAACGTTTCTGATAGATAATAATACCTTTCTCCATTACCTGAGGTTTTATTTTACAACTTTCTCTAAGTCTGTTTTAGAAATGTCTCCCAGACATCCCAGCAGTTATCAGAATAATAGCAAGAAGGGGATCTCATTTCCATGGCACCATTATTACCTTTTAAAAAAAATAAAAAATTCAATATTTACATACATGGTGAGTTAATTTTGTGAGTTTGCTTGCTAGCAAATTTTATGAGTTTACTTGCAAGCAAATTTTATGTGTCAGACTCAGGTAGCTGATTGCAGATAGATAGATCTCTAAGTGAATCTGTAATTCTGTGAGCAACTCAATCTGCCTGCCTGCTTTGCCTGGGTAAAAGTTGCTCTTTTTTATATTAAAAAAAAATCAATATTTACATAAATATTTATAATGTTTATACAAGCCACAACCACTCAGTCACATGACCAAGTCACACCCACAAATTAGGCCACACCCACAGAACCGGTTGTTAAGAAATTTGAATCCCACCCCTGAATTTGGGTCCCCATTTTACCCACCTCAGAAGGATGGAAGGCTGAGTCAACCTTGAGCCTGGTGAGATTCGAACTGCCAAA
>JANHFN010011444.1:0-14333 GCA_032468175.1 Toxicocalamus goodenoughensis
AATAATAATAACAATAATAACAATAATAACACTAATAACAATAATAACAATAATAACAATAATAACAACAATAACAACAATAATAACAATAACAATAACAATAACAATAACAATATTCTGAGCTTTTATCTAAGCCGGAGAAGATGGAAAGCGAAGTGGATCTGGTTCTCTGAAGTGCTGTTAAAATGGCTCTTTCTCTCTCCTAGATCACAGGGGTCTCTATTTTGAGGGCCGGAGAGACCATGGAGCCAGCCCTGAGGGCTGTTTGCAAGGATGTCCGGATCGGCACCATCCTGATTCAGACGAACCGATACACGGGGGAGCCCGAGGTAACGTGCTCAAAACGGGAGAAGACGAGGAAGCCCCAGAATGATCCAAGACCCCTTTTACGAAGCTGTTCGTGACTTATTTCCATTTATCCTCTCACCTCGCCTCAACCTCATCAGCTTTTAAGATATGTGGATTTCAACTCCCAGAATTCCCCCCGCCAGCCATGCTGGGTCTTGTTTAATGTTTGTCTGCCTGATAGAGAGAAATTAGGGGATTCTAGCTGCTCTAATTCCTCCAATTTCATGTTACCGATACCTTATTCCATTTTTAAAAACAGTTCCTTTTTCCCCCCAATATATTATTTTTTTAAAAGTTTGGGTCAAAATTATACATAGTATTTTCTGCTTGGTTGTTTGTCTGACGTTAATCCCTGCTTATCTGGGAGTAGGTTATCATATGTGTGTGTGTGTGTTGTACACATGCATACATGTATATGGGACGACCCGGAGTGTCCCACAAATACAACAAAAACCAAAACATAAATAAATGTTCTTCAGTGCTTTCAACTTGGCTTCACTGGTTCAATTAATCGCAGTTGGAGATTAAACTCTTTCCAAAATAACATTCCAAACGAAAGAAATACAGTCCAACTCAAAAAGCAGATAATGAAGCAATAAAAAAACCAGAAACAAACCGCACTGAAGAAAGTTCCAGGACAGACCAGGATAATTGATTACAAACTTCAAGAAGATAACCCGGTATAGTCTGTTGGAAGAACGCTAACCAAGATAAACCTCATCCAGGAATAAAACACTAATTTGTTTCCAGCGTTTGCCAGTACGCATGTCCTAACTCTTATGCAGTTCTCACACCTGCACCCCATGAAGAGGGTCAAGGCCCTCTCCTCCTGAGTAGACCACGTAATGGTTCAGCAATTAAAGTTTGCTAAGTTTGCCATCGGGAAAGCAGTCAGCCTTTGGTTCAAGACCCAAGTGCCGTGCGACGGGAGGAGGTTTTGTTCGTTGCTTCAGCTCCGGCCCACCTAGCAATTCGAAAGCGTGCAAATGCGAGTAGATCAATAGGTACCACTTCAGTGGGAAGGTAACAGCATCCCATGTTTCGCTCCATCATGTTGCAGCATGACGGCATGCTGGCCACATGACCGCACAAAGGTCTTCGAACAACACTGGCTCCTTCAGCTAAGAAATGAAGATGAGCGCTGCGCCCTAGATTCTGACACGACAGGAATAGGGGAAACCTTTACCTTTATATGAAACAAAAGAGACCAGAACACATTCTCTCCAGCAGCTTACACCAGTGGTGGGATTCAAAAAATTTTTTACTACTGGTTCTGTGGGTGTGTGGCTTGGTGGGCATGGCAGGGGGAGGATATTGCAAAATCCCCATTCTCTCCTGACCCCACTAACCTGCTTTCCAGCTCCATTCTCCTGTGCAGGGCAACCAAAGGAGACCCAGCTAATCAGCTGGGACTCAATGGGAGGCAGACAAGAGAGGGGGGCGGAGCCATTCAGAGGTGGGATTTGCCAGTTCTCCAAACTACTCAAGATTTCTGCTGTCGGTTCTCTAAAACTGGTCAGAGCCGGCTAAACTGACCACCTCTGGCTTACACCCAGATAAGCAGGGATTAACGCCAGACAAACAATCAAGCAGAAAACAATACCATAATCAAGGAGCTACTATGGAGAAAAGCCATCCCCTGGCAGGGCAAGATGCTGCATATAAACAGGGAGCAAACCCCACACTCACCAGCAGTGATGGTGCTGCATAGTTGTGTTATAAAAAGCAAACAACAACTGAGCTGTTTGTCCTTTGTTTTCAAGTAATATTGTGGCATTGTTGTGCACAGATCTTGATGGCGCTTTGAAAACTGCCTTGGGAGGAATTTTATCGTGGAAAGCGTGATACAAATCCTTGCAAGGAATAAGTAGACAGGCAGTCCTCGACGTATGACCACAACGGAGCCCAACGTTTCTGTTGTTAAGCGAGACACTTGTTAAAGAGAATTTCGTCCCATTTTACGATCTTTCTTGCCTCTGTTGTTAAGTGAATCACTGCAGTTGTTAAGTTAGTAACCTGGCTGTTAAGTATCTAATGGCTTCCCCCTTGACCTTGCTCATCAGAAGGTCGCAAAAGGGGCACCGCAACAGTCATAAATGTGAGTCAGTTGCCAAAGGGTCTGAATTTTAATCACGTGACCCTGGGTGGGGGGGAATGTTGCAACAGTGTGAAAAATGGTCCTTCGTCACTTTTTTCAGTGCCGTTGTAACTTCGAGCGGTCACAAAATGGACTGTTGTAAGTCGAGGACTACCTGTACGTAAATGAATACATAAATAAATATTTCAGCTGCTCCGTGTTTGCACCTTGACGTCTTTCTCTTCCCTTCCAGCTGCACTACCTGAGGCTCCCAAAGGACATCAGTGAAGACCACGTGATTTTGATGGATTGCACCGTCTCCACGGGGGCAGCGGCGATGATGGCCGTGAGGGTGTTGCTGGTAAGGGAAAGGAGAATCTGTGTAGTCCTCGACTTACGATAGGTCGGTTAGCGAACATTTAAGTTTACGACAGACTTACCTGGGGGCTACTTATGACTTGGATTCAAAAGTACAGATGGACTCTGCTTACAATCACCATTGAGCCCCAATTATTATGAGCCCTGGTGGCGCAGTGGTTAGAATGCAATACTTGCAGGCTACTTCTGCTGACTGCCGGCTGCCTCCAGTTTGGCAGTTCAATCCTGACCGGCTCAACGTCGACTCAGCCTTCCGTCCTTCTGAGGTTGGTAAAATGAGGACCCAGATTCTTAGGAGCAAGATGCTGACTCTGTAAACCGCTTAGAGAGAGCTGTAAAGTGGTGTATAAGTCTAAGTGCTATTTCTATTGCTATTCCTTCCTTCCTCCCTCCCTCCCTCTCTCTCTCCCTCCATCCTTCCTTCCTTCCTTCCTTCTAAAGGTTGACTCAGCCTTCCTTCCTTCCAAGATAGGGTAAAATGAGGACCCAGATTGGTAGGGGGAAGATGCTGACTCTGTAAACCACTTAGAGAGGGCTGTGAAGCGGTATATAAGTGTAAGTGCTATTGAATTGCTATTTATAGTCCTCTCTGGGCAATTTACAATGTAGAAGCATTATTTGCATCTCAGCCCCAACAATCTGGGTCTTAAGTACTATTCATCCTTTTTTAACAACCCCATAATTCCTTGCGTAGTGGAATCTGGGCAACTGAATGGAGCTGAGTGTTTTAATGGCCGGATGCACTTCCTATCACCAATACGGAGTTTTATTCAGCAGATATATTCTCATTGTGCCCAGAGAGAGAAATATCTGCCTCTACCTAGGATTGAACTCACAGCTTCCTGATAGTGAGGCGAGAGCTCCACCTCTAGGCCACCGCACTGCACATTCTCTTATGTGAATCAGTGCAGTTGTTAACAGGGGTGGGATTCAACCGGTGTTACTACCAGTTTGGTGACTAAATCAGCTGTGCCACCCAGACAGCTGAAAAGCGCTGCATGCAAGTGCGCTGAGGTTGAAAAAGCAGGATATAAAGGACAGGTAAGAGCCCGGACGGGTGGGTGGGTCAAACAGCAGCAAACACAGAACGGGTTCAGTGTCTGCTGCCCTTCAGAGCTACCGGTTCTATAGAACCGGGCATTCCACCCCTGGTTGTTAAATCAGTAACACTGTTGTTAAGTGAATTTGCTTCCCCGTTGACTTTGCCGGTCAGAAAGTCACTAAGGTGATCAAAGGACCCCAGGACACTGCAACCATCATAAATATGAGCCCGTTGCCAAGCACTTTGAATTTTGATCATGTGACCATGGGGCTACTTCGTACGTATGAAAAAATGCTCATGTCACTTTTTTTCAGTGCCGTTATAACTTCAAATGGTCACTAAATGAATGGCTGTAAGTCGAGGGTTACTTGTGAAAAGAGAGAGACTTCTGTTTTTGTTCCATCTTTCTGAAAATTTACCTAGGAGGACTATGGACCGTTTTTTTAAGAGGGCGGGTCACACAGTGGTTCTTTGTTGAACATATTGATTTTTAGCACCTCATCAGAAAGTAGTGTTTGTATTTAATATGGTGTTTAGTTTAGTTTAATTTAGTTTAGTTTACTTTTTTGTCATTGCATCTTGTACAACGAAATCAAACACCATCTTCAGTGCAAATCATGACCATGAGCATGAAAATAAACACAAACAAACATCCTTCACCCTCCGCACATTGAACCAAAAACCCCTGACACCGCACCAACATTGCAACACCAACTATACATCAGAACTATACAGCAGAATTCAAAAGAGCTACTGCCCTGGGATAGAAGCTGTTTTTCAGCCTATTTGTCCTTGGTTTTATTATCCTGTACCGTCTGCCAGATGGTAATAGTTAAAAAAAAGGGTTCCCAGGATGAGATGGATCTTTGAGAATGGTTTGAATTTTCTTAAAACAGCGGGAGCTATAAAGCTCTTCCAAAGAGGGGAGAGGGCAACCAATGATCTTCTGGGCTACGACGTTAACCCTGTGGAGTGCTGTCCTATCTGCCACTGTGCAATTGGCAAACCATTCAGAGGTGCTGTAAGTTAGGATACTCTCTATGGTACAGCGGTAGAAGGTCCCCACACCCACTAAAATATGTAGCCATTAGGTGTTGCCATTTTCTTCTCTTCATTTCTGAAGATTTATACCAATTGAAGAAGGCATACATTTTTACCAAAAGAAAGATCAGAGGGGCTTACAATCTCATTCACAAAAAAAGTGTGGAAAAGTGAGTTTAAATCCTGGAAAGTATCACAGTCTTTCACATTTTTGTATTAGCAGTGAACAATGAACTCTTCTAGATGGCTTTCCTTGTCTGAAGATGCCAAGGAAGCCAAGCCGAGTCTGTGAGATTTCTGCCAAGTCAAGCAAACGAGCTGAGCTAAGTGTGAAGTATCAATAGGTCTGTGATTTATTGTTTAGCCCAAATCAGAAATACATGACATTTGGAGTTTTATATATTAAAACTAATTATTAAATTAAATGTTCCAAAACTGGAAATTTTAAAGAAGAGATTGGATAACTGTTTGTCTGAAATGCTATAAAGTTTCTTACGTAAGCAGGGGGTTGGATTAGAAGACCCCCAAGGTCCCTTCCAACTCTGTTATTCTATTATTCTATTCCTATTTCTATTCTATTCAACTCCTGTCAATCAATGCAGGTCATTCAGTACAAATTAATATACTTCTAGTGCGGATAGTCCTCAACAGTTCATTCAGTGACAATTTGAACTTACAACAATGAAAAAGGTGACTTATGACCATTTTGCACACTTATGAGCTTTGGAGCATCCTCATGATCAGGTGATCAAATCCCAGGTGCTTGGCAACTGACCTGTCAGGCTCGGAGTTCACCCAATTCACGTAACAACTGTGCTACTAACTGAACAACTGCAGTGGTTCACTTAACAACTGGGGAAAGAAAGATTCTACAATTGGCCAAAGTACATTTCACAAATGTCTCACTTAGCAACAAAAATTTGGGGCTCAATTGTGGTAAGTTGAGGACTACCTGTATTATGTACCAGTTAACATACTAGCTGCCACAGTCTGCAGGCACTGAAGCCTTAGGACAGTCCTTTGAAAGATGTTCTGCAGTGATCAAATCAGAATGGAAGAAATTCATTACCAGATGTGTCAGTCTCTTGAATGGCTATTGCTGGCATTATCAGATAATTGTGCAGATTTTAATTATGACAGACTTCACCATCAAATAAGACTATTTCTCTGAAATTTGTCCCAGTGTTTGTAAGTTCAAAGATGAATACAAGTTTAATAAATTATTTTTATGATTAAAAATATTTTATAGCTATGCTTTCCTTGCTTGTCTCCAATTTAACATTAAGGTAGGCTTGGTTTCTTAATAAATAAGTTAACTGCTTTCACATTTTTGGTGCTAAATCCCTAACACAGAGAGACAACAAATCTTTCCAACTGAGTTAATTCTATGCAGTACTTTGATCTCACATCCTTTAGTCAATTTTAAGCAATCAGAATCTAAAATTATACTTTTCCAATTAAATACTTTTGGACTGAATGGACTTATAATGTTCTAGGTGGCATAACCATTAGCCATGCTGGTTGGTAATTGAATAAGTTAAAATCTAGTCCATCTTTGCAGTTGATGGATTTGAAAAAGTGATTTAAGAAATACCTCCCCATGCAATTTTCAAATGCTTAGTTTTTCCTGCCTAAATATATATATATAGAAAGAGTGGAAATTCTTTTGGACTAAGAATTTTGCTGCAAGGATTTGGTGGAACCAAAAAAATGCAATAATGACTGTATGTCTACATAGTAAATTAAATTACATGCAGCTAGTAGGATTATTCCCAACATATTTAGTACTCTTCTTCCTTCTAGCATATTACAGTTTGGCAGTAAAGTTTGGTAGGGATTTGGGGGCTACATACTGTATAATTCTAGAATGTCTGAATGACTTTTCTATCTGTAAAATCATCTATATTTTACTTCATTTTTTCTAATTCAGAAACCATATGTTCATCTATCTATAACTTCTTATAGACAACAGTAGCTAAAAAGGAACACAAAATGTTGGATAAAATCAGCCGTGAACTTTTTTTTTTTACTTGATATGCATTTCCCCCCCCAAATTAGTCACCTACTGCATGATTTTCTGGTCTACTTCCCATCACAAATATATAAAACAATATATTTATTTTTGTGAAAAGTTAACATTCGTATTTTAGTAACTGTCCTTTAACAGATTTTATCTGTTAAAAATGTCATGTTGATTTTTGAAATATTCTAGTTAGAACCTAGCAAAAAGGAACAGTCAAATAATTCAACACATATATTGATAATGACCACAGACCTGCAATTAAAATAACAGGTCATACCTTATTACTGTTAGTCATAGGCCTATAATTATCAAATTACAGTTCTTAATTTCCTATTTATGCAACAAATTTATAGTCTCCGCATTACCTTTTTTGCACGAGAGAGAATTATTTATAAAATGTTGACATTTTTTATCTGCAAAAGATAAATTAAATAAACTAAATAAATTAAATAAAATTTCAATGCACTACAATGGAAATTTGTTTGACATTGTTACAAAATGCCCACTGTACTTTCTATAATCAATGTGCCAGATACTTTCTAATTTGCAAACCACACCACGCCCATCAAGCCACGCCCATAGAACCGGTAGTATTTTTTTTTTAATCCCACCACCGCCTGAAGCACAACGTAACTTAAATCTTTAGTATTAGAGAAAGGGCAAACTGAAAAACATCATCAATAGTTGTACACATTAAGTTTTAGTAGAAGCCTTGGCTTATTTACTTAGCCGAACAAACAAAGAAAACTAGTGATGGAGTTGGAGAAAGGAGGTACAGTAGATGTAGGAGAAGGAGGAGTCACTGCAGTTAAGTGAATCATGAGTTTGTTAAGGGAATCCTGTTTCCCTATTAACTGTTTTTGATCCTGGGAAGCTGCAAACATAATTACTACATCCCAGTTGCCAAGTAGCTGAATTTTGATCACATGATAGGCAGGCATAAGTGTGAGGGCTGGTCATAAATCACTCTTTTGAATGCTGCTGTAACTACCAATGGTCGGTAAATGAATGAAGACTACTTTACTTTAAAATAAGCTACTGTAACCATCCTGGTTCTCTTTGGTGTTCTCCAGATTATTTTGCTGACTGGTAAAAGTTCTGCTCTGATGACAACTTTGAAATGAATTAGCATTAGAGTGTTCCATGTGTCATTAACTGCTCTATAGACACCTGCAATAGAATGAAGTCAGTCATTAAGTAAAGATCAGTAACACCATTCCCCTTCTTCGAAAATTAAGCATTGTTAAATTAAGTGTTTGTAAGCTTTAATTACTAATATTTTATTGTCAATGAAGTTTGAATTATAGGTTTTCAGGAATAGTAGAACAAATTAATACTGAAGCTAGCTGATTTAAGAACTGGCAAAAACAGTTGCAAATACATGCACTTCTCCCTTAATGACCCTAACAGGGTCCAGAATTTCTGTTGCTAAGTAATGTAGTCATGAGACAAAATATGCTGTGGTTGCACAATTTAGCAATGACCATTTTGGTAGTCCCGGCTGTGATGATTAGGATCATATCACTGTTAGACAAGAAGATCACCGTCCTGTGCTGCATTCACCTGTACTTCAACTTTCTCTCAGTTGATAATCTGCCTCCCACCTCTGCCATTTTGGCCACTCTGAACTCTGCCACTTTGCCCTGCATTGCCCTGCATTGCCCTATCCTCCACCCTAGACTCCCACTGCCCTGCACTCTGTCATCTCTGCCATTCCCTTATCCCCTTAGCTGATCTTTGCCATCCTCTTCCTCTGACTTTTGATGATGTGCACCAGGCCTGGCCCTTCACAAGGGAGCTGCTGGCCACATGTGGTCTTCCTGGAGACCTCACAAACGGGACTGCAGAGTGTGTTGTTATTGTTATTATTGTTATCATCATCATCATCAGTGCCCTTGAGATGTTTCATGCATGGATCCAGGGAAACTTCTGAAGGAGAATTCTATTGGGCCGTCGGATAGACCACGAGACCTGCCACCGGTAGCTATTGCCGCCGGTAGCCATTGCCGCCATTTCTGCCCTGGCTGGGGCTGCTACTATCCGCTGTCCGCCGCCTTGCCGTCCATCCCCCCTCCCCTCTGGAGTCCGGGGCCCGGGTAGGGAGGAGGGCCCGAGACCACCATGGGGCCCTGGAGGTTTTGCCGGGCCATACCGGAGGAGGAGGAGGAGGGAGGGGTGGAGGGGGTGGCGGCGGAGGCCATGCGGACGGGGCGGCTCTGGTCGGGGGCAAGTTTTACCACCACGGCTGGCCAAGACCCCTCAAACCTTTCAAAGATATCTGTCTCGGAGTTATTGGTTGGAATGGAGGGTTGCTGGAACGTTGACACCTTATGAATTGACTGGTTTTGAAAATCTAAGCAGGTTTGACTTGGGATGGGGGAATACCAGGAAATAGTTTGATAAGCTGAACAAACATTCCCAAAGAAGCTGGTGCCAACCTTCTTCTGTGTCACAAGAAAACTACATAAACACGACTCATAATCTCCAACAGAGGAAGTTGGAAAACTAACCCCAGAAAGAGGTTACAAAACTACATGCGTGTGTCTGAAGTCTGGTTCATTTCAAGGGAGATTTGACTTTTTATGACCTATCTATTGTCCAGATCAAATCATTGTATTGTGCGATGTTCACAAGTGGTTGAGAAACCCTAGCTGGCTCATAGCTATGTATGGACAATCTACCATGTATTGAGCAGGGAGTCAACAATATTAAAGAACAAGAGCAAATTTCTGTCTTTCATCTTATAGCCCTATGAATATTGTTGCTCAAAACTGGTTCTTTTAGGTCATTGTTTTCCAAACTTGGAATTTCAAAATGTGTGAACTTCAACTCTGAGTAATTCCATGCCAGCTGGGAGTTGAAGTCTACACATCTCAGCATTGCCAAGGTTGAAAAACACTGCTCTTAGTTTAATCTAACTTTCTTGATGATTCCTTTAAGCAGAGAGTAATTTGATCTTCTGTCAAATTTTCTTCAACTTCGATTTCTTTCTCATGTAACAATGATTTCAGAAGTGTTTATTCCTTTGAGAAACTACTCATAAATGTTGATCAGTGCAAAGAAATGTTTTTAAGCCTACGTCCTTGACTTGTAATCATTCAAAGTTACAGATACACTGAAAAAACTGACATGATCAGCCCTCCCACTTATGACAGTTGTTGAAGCGTCCCCAGGACCATGTAATCACTATTTATGTCCTTCCCAGCTGGCTTCCAACATACAAAGTCAATGGGGGAAACCATATTCACCTAACAAACATGTGAGTCAATAAATGCATTGATTTGCTAAAATTAAAAAAAAATGCATTGATTTGCTTAATAACCATGACCAAAAAGGCTGTAAAGTGAGGCATGACTCACTTAACAACTGCCATGCTTAGCAACCAAAATTCTGATCCCAGTTGTGGTTGTAAGTCAAGGACTACCTGTATAGAAAACGGTATGCTACAACAAAAATGATTGTATTCTTTCTAGATATTAATGAGTGCATCACTTCTGCCAACGCCTGCAACATCGGTCAGGTCTGTGTCAATACTCTGGGCTCTTTTCGTTGCCAGCGGGAGACAAATTGTGGGACAGGTTATCAGCTGACAGAGCACAATTTCTGCAAAGGTACGTTTTAGAACGTAGAACATGGAATTATAGGGCCGGAGGGGACCCCAGAAGTCTTCTAGTCCAACCTCCCACTCAAGGCAGGAGACAGTATATACCGTTCTGGTCAAATAGTTTGTCCAGTCTATTTTTGAAAACTGCTATTGATGGAGCACCCACAACTCACAATTCACAACTGCCCAGAAATGGCAGAGATGGATCAAAATACAGAATGTTACAGAGGGTGTAAACCATCTCTGTTCTCTTGAATGCTACCGTATTAGGTTCGTACAGTATTTGCCCAGTGTAAGCTCAAGTTTGCAGTGATTAAAATAGAGGCTTGTCTGCAAACATTCCCAGAGGGATTATCTGCGGGGGAGTTTGAAAAAGTAATAGCCGTCATTTTGATTGTTGTGGGAGGGGAGGGTATCCTCCAGAGGTGGTCTTCAGCAGGTTCTGACCAGTTCTGGAGAACTGGTAGTGGAAATTTTGAGTAGTTCAGAGACCTGGAAAAAATACCACCTGTGACTGGAGATTTTACAGTATCCTTCCCCTGCCACCAAGCCACACCTACAGAACCGGTAGTAAAACAAAAATTGAATCCCTCCTCCTGCAGATGTCTTGAGATTCCTGAGAGACAGAAGCATCTGTGTTTGCAAATGGACTCCTTTAGTGCTACAAAGAGCCATCGTACCGTAGCAAATATTGGGCAGTGCTAGTATAAGGGACAGCAGCGCCTCGTTGGGGGTGGGCAGCTTTGCAGGAAACATACATCTGATCCCACTCTAGCCAACGGCTTTTAGGCCCTCAAATGGGTGCCTTTCAGTGTTCCTCTCAACGTTGCTTGAACCTCCCCAGGTCTTGGCTTGTCAATTTTTCCTCGTAACGCCCAGCTTTGCCTTCCCTCTGGAGCAGGGGTGTCAAAACTCGATTTCATTGAGGGCCGCAACAGGGTTGTGCTTGACCTTTGTGTGTGTGTGCATGTGTGTGTGGCCAGGGTGGGCATGGCCACCTCAATGTCACTTGTTTTGGGGACGTCTGCAGGGGCCTCCTGCAGCGTCTCTGCCAGCGAAAACGGAGCTCGGGAGGGCCACTTGCAGCCCTTCCATGCTCTGTTTTGATTGGCAGAGGCACTGCGGGCCAGTCCTTTGCTATTTCCAGGGCAACGCCATGGGCCAGATCTAAGCACCCCATGGACCGGATCCGGCTCGTGGGTCTTGAGTTTGACACTCTTCTCTGGAGGAAACAATCTGTGATGACCCAGGGAGGGATACAAAAGCAACAAAGTCTCAAAAGCAGGTGAAGTCCCTTTAATTCCTTCAACATGGCTTCAAAGCTCCAATTATCATTGACTGGGAAAAAAACCTCCCCCACAAACAGTTGCGAAAAAGAAGAAATGCCGTTCAAACTCAAAATACATATAAATTATAAATAGAAAAAAACAACACAAACCACACTGAAGCAATTAATGAGACAAGGCAAGATAAGGGCTTGAAGATGTCCACAGATATCAAAATACACACACTGGGAAGGACACAACACTGGGTCATGCACAGTTTGTCCTTTTAAACAGTCCTCACAGCTGCAGCCCATGAAGGGGTTCAGGGCCCTTTTCTCCCCCATAGACCATGCCATTCACATTTCTCCCTTATCCACTCCTCCCTGCCTGCCTACCCTAGGATGAAGAGGAGATGGGCCATGGTCTTCCTCTGAATGCCCAGTTGGCCTGTGCCCTTCCCCAGTTTCCTCCACAACCTCCAGAGCCACATTCCCACTCCCTGTCGGTTGTTCCTCCTCTCCCTCTGTGTCAGATTCTAACAGGGGCATGACAACAGCTTTAAGATTTGTGGACTTCAACTCCTAGAATTCTTCCTCCACTCATGTTAGCTGAGGAATTCTGGGAGTTGAAGTCCACAAGTCTTAAACTTGCCAATTTATGGAGACCATTGTCCTAGGACATGTATATTTACCTTCATTTGCAGAGTTTACTTGAGGTGGTTACTTTCATAGAGCAATTTTTTATTGCCCTGAGAAAGCATTTGAACTCAATGTGCCTTTTGGGATTTCAGAGTCCAGAAAGAGAGGAAAACATGGCTTTGCAAGATTTAACTTTGGAAAGTTGATGGTGGTGACATTAGGGATTGGGGGTGTGGAGTTGTGTGATGAATTGTGTCAGTGGAATGAGGAACTTATAATGTCTGGTGGAGACTCTAATATTAATTAATTTGCTAGTATTTGCCAATTTCATTTACCCAATGATGTGCCTTGTCAGTTTCTGTTTAGCTGTTAACATTTGTACAAAGTCCACACAGCTTCAAGGTTTAATTAGAACAGAGCAAACAACTTTGCTTCCTGCAAAGATTTCTCTACCTTTGCACTTCCTTTATGCCTTAGGGGAGGGGCAATCACCTCCAAGCCTTACTCCTGAGTTGCCCCTTTTGTCTTAGCTGCTCTTGTCTTCTAGCAGCCCTGCACAAATGCTCACTGGGAACAGGCTCCCCTTTTTCCTCTGCCTTGCTGCTTCCAGATTCCGGAGGCTCCAAAGTCAACACACAACTCCCAGAAGGTCCTGGCCCCATCTCTGCATCGGACGCAGGACCCTCGTTCAAATCCTCCCCAGACTTCCAGACTGGTCCTCGTTCTTCCCCACTGTCCAATTCCACTGCTGTCTGAACAGGCTGTCAGTGAACCACAGCAATCCCTGATATAGCAGTCCCCAACACCAAGGTGGGAGGATGAGTTTGCCCAGTTTCTGTTAATATTGAAAAGCATGGAAGAGAAGATACCATCCACAAGGACATCAGAAATATTTCACCTGGGGTTTGAACTTTCATCCTCCAGTGTTAATTTCTGGACATGTCCTAGTAAGAAGAGCCAGAACCACTGAAGAATAATGTCCTCATTGGTGTGTCTGATTTTTTGTCAATATACTTTTTTTCCGGCTACCCCTCTGCACATGCAGCCCAAAAAAAGATCAGGATTCCCAGAGGCGAAGTTGCTTCTCACTATAATTATCTTCTTTGAGACCTCTCCTGCTACTTCTCCAATGACTACCTTTGATGTAAACATCAGACTGAAACAAAATGGAAGGAATCATGCATTGGAAAAGTATAAAACTCACTACACTTGCTGAGAGTTTTACATAAGATTTAGAACAGGGTAGGGCTATGCTGTTGTATGTATCTTTGTCTGCTTTTCATGGAAAGCTCGTTTTGTTTCCTTTCCATGGGAAGCTCAGAAAAGCCACTGGCATTTCCATCTGCTGAAAGTGCACTGAATTCTTCTAACTGCACTTGTTATTTAGAAATAGAGAATTGGCTGATTGAACACAAGCAGGAATGGATCTCTTGCTTCTATTTATGATACTGCTGCTTACATTAACACAGAGAAACACTGGGAGGCTCAGCACCAAATGTCCCCTGACTTTGAAGCAGCAAGACAAAGGAAATCCAAGGAACTATTATGGGCCAGGAGAACATATCATTAGTGTAGTTGAGAAGGCAACAGAATCTTTGCTTGAGCCATTACAGTTCAATGGGGCTCATTATATTTCTTCTCCGTAAGTCATTCAGTGCAATGGAGTTGCATTTCCTCCATTTGCATTTCTCTAATACTCTTCTTCCTTCCTTCTTCCTTCACTTATCCCTAAATTGTAGCATACATGTAAGTTCTTGAATCATTCTGATTTTTCCTCTTTTGCCTTATCTTGTGTTAGACTAAAGTGGAAGGATAACGCTGAACATTTGAACACTGGGCCCTGTCTTCTTCTTCTTCTTCTTCTTCTTCTTCTTCTTCTTCTTCTTCTTCTTCTTCTTCTTCTTCTTCTTCTTCTTC